>WNGS01107102.1:10000-11892 GCA_020271785.1 Procambarus virginalis | reverse complement strand
ATTAAAAAGTAGAAATCTGTATTATTGAATTTGGACAAACCGGAAAGAGATATTCTGTATGTTACTAAGCCAAACTAAGTTATCATTTATTAGGCCTAGGAAGGTTATGTTGATGCCTAATTTAGTACATATGTGCGCTATACTAGGCCTAAGAATATTTGTTTTTTAGCTTCATTTTTTCGGACTATAAAGTAATAGTACCAAATTTACAATTGTTTATATTTGTACTATGGGCCACATGTTCAAAAACTAGGATGTAAACAGGAGGATGGGGTTGTAATATACTTAATAATAGGTTGGTGAGGTTGTGGTGACTATAGTGTGCATGGTGTTCGTGGTGCGTCATAACCACTACACCATCCCCGTCTCCAACACTACCTCACTCTTACACGTTGTCTCCACCCTCCTCGCCCCAGACCCGCTACACTCTATTCTCTTCTCAACACTTCCGCCTTTTGTTTAATTCCTGTGTGTGTGTGTGTGTGTTGGTGTGTGTGGTGTGGGGGTGTGTGTGGTGTGTGTGGTGTGTGGTTGTGTGTATTAACCTAGTTGTGTTTGCGGGGGTTGAGCTTTGCTCTTTCGGCCCGGCTCTCATCTGTCAATCAACTGTTTACTAACTAATACTATTTTTTCACAACACACACACACACACCACACACACACACACACATACAGGCGATGAGTCACAATAACGTGGCTAAAGTATGTTGACCAGACCACACAATAGAAGGTGAAGAGACGACGACGTTTCGGTCCGTCCTGGACCATTCTCACAATCGACTTGAGAATGGTCCAGGACGGACCGAAACGTCGTGTCGTCTCTTCACCTTCTAGTGTGGTCTGGTCAACACCACACAACAGGAAGCAGCCCGTGACAGCTGATATAACTCCGAGGTACCTATTTACTGCTAGGTAACAGGGCATTCAGGGTGAAAGAAACTTTGCCCATTTGTTTCTGCCTGGTGCGGGAATCGAACCCGCGCCACAGAATAAGTCCTGCGCGCTATCCACCAGGCTACCAGGCCGCGTGTGTGTGTGTGTGGTGGTTGTGTGTGTGGTGTGTGGTGTGGTGGTGTGTGGTGTGTGTGTGTGTGTGTGTGTGTGTGGTGTGTGTGTGTGTGTGTGTGTGTGGTGTGTGGTGTCATCCACGTTATGTTGTATGGAGTCTTGACGCTTGCACTTGTGCTGGTATGTGCTATATTCTCTTAATCTTATTCCGTCCACCTACCATTTAATGATAATGATAATCTAATGATAATTATCTTTGATTATGATAAGATTATCTAATGATAATTATCTTTGATTATGATAATGATTATTTCTCATTATCATATGATAATGATTACTTCTTTGATTATTTCTAGTAATAATTTCTTGCACAGTTTTGCATCTTTGTTTACGCATTATCTATGCCCTCTTCTTCTCGATGTTGCAATATAAATCATTCTTATATAAAAAAGTGTAAGAATACCATCATAATTTTATAGGTAGTAATTGTCGCCCGTTTTTCTTCTGTTGGCAGTTTTGGCGAATTTAATGTTTGCAAGCTTTCCTACACGACTGTGTGTGTGTGGTGTGGGTGGTGTGGTGTGTGTGTGTGTGTGTGTGGTGTGTTTTGTGTGTGTGTGGGGGGGGGGGGCGGCTTCCTGCAGCCATCTATATTGTCTTCGAAATCTGTCTTATCCATGTTTTTGAAGGCTCCGACACCCGCCATTCATGTCTGTTTTCCCATTCATGTGTCGGAAGATAATACTGAGATGGAACTTCAGTGAATGTCTTTTATTTGCCAAGATTAAGCAGTCTGCCTCTTCTCTCGTAAGATCTCGGTGATCTTATAATAAAGACTAGTTTATTGTTTACTTAGAGATATACCATCTATTTCACCTTTTTTT
>WNGS01107102.1:0-7500 GCA_020271785.1 Procambarus virginalis | reverse complement strand
AGAATATAGTTCCCTGTGTTAGTGCTGGAGTGAAGACTACTTGTCTGCAAGTATGAGGGAGCTGTTGGGGACATAGTACACCATTTCTCTGTGATTTTGATAAATTAGAGGTGGCCTGGAAATGAGTGTTGGGCACCTTGGGTGAAACTAATTGTTGTGCCTTCAAGGGGTAGGAAGTAAGCAGGCGTTTGTTGTGGAGCCTGCTAGGCGACGTTGTGAACTCAAGTCGTGGACTGGAGGAAGCCTTGTGAAGCAGTCCCGAGGCATTTTTGTGGGCTGCCTATGTGAGTGCCATGTTTGAGCTTCAGTGAGTGAGTGTCCTCACGCCAGAGATTTCGGCAATTTGTTTGGGAAGGAGTTCGTGGAGAAACTTCGAGGTTAGTGAAGAAGTTAATGGAGGAACTTCGAGGCTGGAGAAGAAGTGTATGTTGAACTTTGTGGTAGAGCAGAACTCCATAGTGAGGAGTTGATTTCAAACATTGTAGAGGAGCTACATGTCTCTGTGGAATCAGTGGTGAAGCATCACTGATGTTGGATTAGGATTTCCTTGTGCAGCAGATTGAGAGAACTGCTGACGTGCCTTTCCTTATATTTTGGAGAACCTAGAGATATATAGTGGTGGTGAGCCTCTAGGAGCAGACCAGAGGTCCATGATGGACACACAATTGTATAAGGGGAATGCTTGAATACTTATTGGCATGTAAGACGCAATGTAAGGTGAGATTGATTTCTTCTTTTGTTAGGGGAATACTTATGTAGATGTTTCTGGTGTTTCAGCCCCGAGCCGAGCTTGATACACTTTTAGGGCTGAGGATACAGTATTGTTTTGTCAGGATTTCAGCCCCATTTAGTGAGGGAGTAGTAAGTGGTAAGCAGAGAGTTGAGCAGCCACTTGATATGGACAGTTGGTGAGGCCAAGATATGATAATGGAATGCTACCGGGTTGTAGCAGGATAGTGTGTTGTATGATAACGTTCTATTTTGTTATGTATTATGTATGTTTTCTTTGTATATGAAATGTATATGTTATCTGGGTTTTGCTCTTGTCCTGGTGAGGTTTCCCAGAAAGCGGGAGAGAGAGAAAGAGGGTCTTGGCTGCGGACAGGGTGGCAGAAGATACTAATTCACGAAAGGGGGATTTAGGAGATCATTCCAAACAAGGAGAGATTAGGGAATCACGGCGGCTGGGGTAGGGTGTGTGCACAAGACTACGAGGCTACTTTTGGAGCTGCATCCCTATATATGTGATGATGAACCCCTCTCCAAGGTCAAGAGCCATACTAGGTGATCTAGGTAAATTAAAAGCGCTCCAGTGTCTGTTGCTGGTCGATCGACGGTAGCTGGAGTGTGGCTGCCAAGTTCAGTTGTTTGTTCTGTCAGAGAGTAGTTGGGGACGTTGTCCTCCTGTACACAAGTAACAATCTGGTGCAACAACCAGAGCTCTCTTTTGGAGGTTTAAGTCCCTAAAGCCCCAATCCCCTCAGGGCAGAACACAGCCCACAAGAATGAGGAAAGGGGATGTTCCGTCAATACTGGATCTAATATTCACCAGGAAAGAAGAGGAGATATTTCATATCCAGTACCTTCCTCCCTTGGGAAAGAGTGATCATGTCCCGTTGGACATTAAATATGCTTTGCGATGTAATCTTGGAGAATGGAGACATTAAAACAGTTGATAAACTAGATTTCAAGAGAGGACTATGGGGAACTTGGCAAATTCTTTAATTTAATTGGACAGACATGTTGCTAGGCAAGGAAGGAAATGATATAAGCCAAATTTAGTGAAATACATGAAGGCACAAAAATTCATACCAAAACAGACGTAGAACCACAAAACAGGATTAGTTCAACAGAAATTGTGAGAGGGCCAGAGGAAAAGAGAAGAGGCCTAACCCACAAACATACCAGCGCTACAAGCAAGCAAGAAGCAAAATACACAGCAGTGAGGAGAGAGGCAGAGGGGAACTTTGAGAAAGGGGGCAGCATACAAACGTAAAACAGATAAACGCCTTTTCTATAATTTCATTAAAAGCAAGCTGCATGCAAAGGATAAAATTAAAAGATTGGGAATGGGGAAAGAGGTTTGCTGAGAATGAACATGTGTATACAAGACTAAATGAACAGTTCCAAAGTGTTTTGGTACAAAATGAGGATTTCAGAAAGCCGGACCCAATGCCTATTCCAGAGCAAGCCATAGAATACATAGAGGTATCTCGTGACGAAGTGGGAAAATTACTCGGGGACGAGGTGGGGTGGGGGGGCTAGGAAGAAATAAAGCAGTTGGACCACACGGAGTTTCACCTTGGGTGCTGCAAGAATGGGCAACTGAGCTGAGCATTCCATTCCAATTAATATTCCAGACATCCTTGTGCACAGGAATCTGAAAAATATTAGTTTCTTTTTCAAACAGTGGTAGACGCAGGAAGCAACTTGACAAGCTGACTAACTCCTTATAGTACCTACTTACTACTAGGTGAACAGGACATAATGTGATAGGAAATGCGCCCAACCATTTCTGCCCCGCTCGGAATTCGAACCCGGAATTCTCGATTGTAAGTCGAGAACGAACCCGACTATACTACTGGGGCCCTCTATATAAGAAGGAAAATGACAGTGAAGAACCAAGTGCCTACATTACGAAAGAGGAGAGATGAACTTAGAAGAAATTCAAGGAATTTCGCATGGAACTAAATACCAGTTTCCGTGAAGTGTTCACAAATGAGCCAGAACAGCGCCCAGTGTTAGAGGTGAAGGTAACTCTAGGTGATAGACTGACAAATATTAAGGCAACAGCAGAGAAAGTAATGAAACAAATGGTATCACTAGATGAAACTAAAGCTATTAGACCAGACAATGTATCACAAGAGTTAAAAGAAGCAGCACCAGAGACTCTTGGCAGTATTCATCTTTAATGATTCGTTTGCGAAGGGAGAATTGCCCAATTCCTGGTAAAACTACCAACATATATGTAGAGGAGTATCTTAACTCCAGACCAGTGTCACTGACAAACATCCACTGTAAGGTACTCGAAAGAATAACAAAAATAAGACAAGTTCCACACCTAGAGAATTATACATGTAAACTAACAATAGCATCGTTTTAGGGAAAGGAAATCATTCCTATGGAACCTACTGGAGTTCTATGATAAAGTTGCGAAAATAAGTCAGGACAGGGAAGATTGTGCAGATTGTGCGTTTCTAGACTACCAAAAAAGGCTTTAATACAGTTCCTCACAAGAGATTAATATAAAATTTGAAAGGCAGGCGGCAGGAAGTAGGTCACTGACATGGGTAAGGGAATAACTTATAGGCAGGAGTCTGAGTCACAGTGAACGGTGAAAAGTCACACTGGCGTAGAATAACAAGCTGGGGTACCTTAGGACCGGTACCGGGACTCTTATTATTTCTCAGATGTTAATGATCAATCTATAAGAGTCCTGTATGTCAATGTTTGCAGATGATGCAAAATTAATGTTAAGGGTCGACCCAGATGAGGTTTGTAACATTTTTCCAAGATGACCGGGACAAACTTCAGAGTTGGTCCGAGAAATGGATTCTAGATTTCAACTTTACTAAGTCTAGGTGACAGAAATGGTAACAGGTGACCGGAGACCAGAAGGAAGGTACACAGTGAAGGGAAAGTACCTCTCTATAATGCTTAGAGAAAAAACCTGGGAGTGAATTTAACATCAAAACCTATCTCCATAGGCAGACATAAATAAGATATCAGCAGCATACTCTGCACTAGCAAAAGTCAAAATATCATTCAAGAACCTTAATAAGGCGGCATATAAATCTCTGTACATAACCTACGTGAGACCAGTCTTAGAGTATGCTGCCCAAAAATGCTGAGTAAAAATGAGTATGCTGCTTGATCTAAAAAAAAAAAAAAAACTAAAAGATTCGGAAGTTTGAAACGAGGTTAGTCCCTGAATTGCAAGGAATGGGGGATGAAGGACTGAAAGAACTAGACCTGAGGTTGCTAGGAAAGAGTGGGAGGGTTGTCACGCGAAATAAATAATAGAACAAGAGGGGCATGGATGGCAGCTTGAAACTCGGATGAGTCAGCGATGTTAGAAAGTTTTATTTTCGCGTAAAAGTTGGAAATGGAAGGAAGTAAAGGAACAGGTTGTAGAATCAAACCATTTATAATTTTAGAATATATATGATAGGGAAATAGGTCAGAAGTCATTCCAATAGACAACCGACGACTAGTGAGGCGGGGTCCAAAAGAGATCGATCTTGCAGGCACACATATGAGAGTTGAAAAAGTAAAGAGCGCGCGCGCACACCTTATCGGCTTGGTGCCTTCTTTTGATAATTACTTAAGTTTGCCACCCTCAGGTGTGGACCCTGAGAACAGGCGCACATGGCTCAACCAGTTAGAGGCAACACTGGGCTAGAAAAACGATGATGGATGTTGCCCAACAAATGTTAAACTCGCAACGATGAAATAAAAGAGAAGAACAATAGCTACGAGTGTGGGAATAAGCCGGGAGGTGGAGTGACGGCCTTAGTCACAGGAGCGCCACACGGGCAACACAACAGGGACACAAGGACTGCCAGCATAAGTAAGGAGAGTTAAAATGTCAGACATGTCCCGAGCACAGAGCTACTGGCAGCAGGCACCACCTCCAGAACCTCCCGAAGACCAAGACTACCAGTCATCCACCCACCTCGGCTCCAAACATTCTTCACCCCAAGTCATCATCCACCCATTCCTCCCTCCTTCCTGTATTCCCCACACATCTCCTGAACCCCCGTACCACCACCTCGCTCTCGCCTGCCCCACTGCCTCCTCCTCTCTCCTCCCTTCTGCATCATATTTCCACCCCTCCACACTGATTGTGTACTTCACCGAACCCTGTCTCTCTGTCAACACCATCCCCCGCACGGAACTGGCGGGGACTGACGCCTGTCATGCCAGCGGGGACTGGCGCCTGTCATGCCAGCGGGGACTGGCGCCTGTCATGCCAGCGGGGACTGGCGCCTGTCATGCCAGCGGGGACTGGCGCCTGTCATGCCAGCGGGGACTGGTGCCTGTCATGCCAGCGGGGACTGGCGCCTGTCATGCCAGCGGAGACTGACGCCTGTCATGCCAGCGGGGACTGGCGCCTGTCATGCCAGCGGGGACTGGTGCCTGTCATGCCAGCGGGGACTGGTGCCTGTCATGCCAGCGGAGACTGACGCCTGTCATGCCAGCGGGGACTATTATGTGGTCCCGATGCACTGACAGGATCTTCACGCCCACCAGGAGGACATTGTCCCCCAGGGTGCACCGCTGTGTGTCCTCCCCCCTCCCCCCCCTCGGGCACCAGGTAAGATACATTCTGTGTTCCTTTGTTTTCTTGAGTGTTAGCACTCATTACGAACACTTATAAGAATTAACCCCTTCGCATTGCTGCTATAATTAATCTAATTAGACTAATCTCAAATTACTTTGGTTGTTTTGTAATATGTCTACATTCGTCTGTTACAAAGGCTTCATGTCCAATTTCCGGAAAACAGAGTTCAGCCGTCAGTATGTAAAATGAAACCTCTAGTCGCCATTTTGTAAATTAGCTTCTACGGCCGCCACCGGTCAAATCTGCGATGCACAAAATAATATATAAATACAGGTGCACAAAGCCTGTTGGCCCCATGCGAGGCAGCCACTGTTGTTGGCCACATGCGAGGCAGCCACTGTTGTTGGCCACATGCGAGGCAGCCACTGTTGTTGGCCACATGCGAGGCAGCCACTGTTGTTGGCCCACATGCGAGGCAGCCACTGTTGTTGGCCACATGCGAGGCAGCCACTGTTGTTGGCCACATGCGAGGCAGCCACTGTTGTTGGCCCACATGCGAGGCAGCCACTGTTGTTGGCCACATGCGAGGCAGCCACTGTTGTTGGCCACATGCGAGGCAGCCACTGTTGTTGGCCACATGCGAGGCAGCCACTGTTGTTGGCCCACATGCGAGGCAGCCACTGTTGTTGGCCACATGCGAGGCAGCCACTGTTGTTGGCCACATGCGAGGCAGCCACTGTTGTTGGCCCACATGCGAGGCAGCCACTGTTGTTGGCCCACATGCGAGGCAGCCACTGTTGTTGGCCCCATGCGAGGCAGCCACTGTTGTTGGCCCCATGCGAGGCAGCCACTGTTGTTGGCCCACATGCGAGGCAGCCACTGTTGTTGGCCACATGCGAGGCAGCTACTGTTGTTGGCCCCATGCGAGGCAGCCACTGTTGTTGGCCCCATGCGAGGCAGCCACTGTTGTTGGCCCCATGCGAGGCAGCCACTGTTGTTGGCCACATGCGAGGCAGCCACTGTTGTTGGCCACATGCGAGGCAGCCACTGTTGTTGGCCCCATGCGAGGCAGCCACTGTTGTTGGCCCCATGCGAGGCAGCCACTGTTGTTGGCCCCATGCGAGGCAGCCACTGTTGTTGGCCCCATGCGAGGCAGCCACTGTTGTTGGCCCCATGCGAGGCAGCCACTGTTGTTGGCCCCATGCGAGGCAGCCACTGTTGTTGGCCCCATGCGAGGCAGCCACTGTTGTTGGCCCCATGCGAGGCAGCCACTGTTGTTGGCCCCATGCGAGGCAGCCACTGTTGTTGGCCCACATGCGAGGCAGCCACTGTTGTTGGCCCACATGCGAGGCAGCCACTGTTGTTGGCCACATGCGAGGCAGCCACTGTTGTTGGCCACATGCGAGGCAGCCACTGTTGTTGGCCCACATGCGGGGCAGCCACTGTTGTTGGCCCACATGCGAGGCAGCCACTGTTGTTGGCCACATGCGAGGCAGCTACTGTTGTTGGCCCCATGCGAGGCAGCCACTGTTGTTGGCCACATGCGAGGCAGCCACTGTTGTTGGCCACATGCGAGGCAGCCACTGTTGTTGGCCACATGCGAGGCAGCCACTGTTGTTGGCCACATGCGAGGCAGCCACTGTTGTTGGCCACATGCGAGGCAGCCACTGTTGTTGGCCCACATGCGAGGCAGCCACTGTTGTTGGCCCACATGCGAGGCAGCCACTGTTGTTGGCCCACATGCGAGGCAGCCACTGTTGTTGGCCCACATGCGAGGCAGCCACTGTTGTTGGCCCACATGCGAGGCAGCCACTGTTGTTGGCCCACATGCGAGGCAGCCACTGTTGTTGGCCCACATGCGAGGCAGCCACTGTTGTTGGCCCCATGCGAGGCAGCCACTGTTGTTGGCCCACATGCGAGGCAGCCACTGTTGTCGGCCACATGCGAGGCAGCCACTGTTGTTGGCCCACATGCGAGGCAGACACTGTTGTTGGCCCCATGCGAGGCAACTATATTCGTTATAGTTGTCCCGTATGGCAACACATACTATTTACACCAAGTCCAACTCGTGCATAGTTTAGACCTATATGGGAATAACACAATTCCGCAACCCAATGTGTGTTGCGTTACCCGGTAATTTGCTGATTAAATCCTTGTGTATTGTTTGCACGTTGATGCTGCCGTCAAAACATTAATATTTAGACTGTGTTGCTTCT
>WNGS01107094.1:5343-16544 GCA_020271785.1 Procambarus virginalis | reverse complement strand
AACAATGATGCAATATCGTTATTATATATTTTTTTTATTTTTTATTTTAAACTATACTCAGTAAAGTTGGAGAAAACTGGCTTACTTCTCAGCTTACTCAGTAGAGGTAGATTACTGGTTTACTTCTTAACTCTACTCAGTAAAGGTAGATTACTGGTTTACTTCTTAACTCTACTCAGTAAAGGTAGATTACTGGTTTACTTCTTAACTCTACTCAGTAAAGGTAGATTACTGGTTTACTTCTTAACTCTACTCAGTAAAGGTAGACTACTGGTTTACTTCTCAACACCATTTAGTAAAAGTGGAGTAAAGGGAGTTTCATGTTCGAGTCCAACATGGCGAAACGCCCATCCAATATGTTAGAAAATGTTTCTTTGCTTTTGTGAGAACGTTGTGAGCCGGAGGAGGATCTGTGAGTCGTCTGTGAGGCTTTGTCTCTGAAGGTCTGTAAGTAATATGTAAATATACGTCTGGAAAATGTGTTAGTCTGTAAATCTCCGAGTCTGTGAGTCTGTGAGTCTGTGGAGACAACAGTGCCTCTGCAGTGTCCTGCACGAGTGCGTGGATATAATAGGCCAGCATGACTAGGCATGAAAAGGCCTAGCTGGTCGGGGACCGGGCCGCGGGGACACTAAGCCCCGAAATCATTCTCAAGTTAGCTAACCTCTCAAGGTATGATTGTCCAGCTTTATGCAGCTGACAGTTACATCAGCTGTTGGACACAATTAATTAACTGGACTGTGTATGAATATGTCCAGTTAAGAATTAAAAACATTACCAAACCTTCAGCCCCAGTTCAGCTTCATCATACTCCTGCAGAATATGCTGACATGCTCCTAGCTGAATGGTCTAGTGTCTCACAAATTTCTTCCTTACCCCAGATATACAGCAGCATTTAAGACATACCAACATTAACAGAAACTTTAATATTGAAATAGCACGCTCCTCGCCAGATTTAACAGATCAGTTTGCTATAACCCCCTTTGAATTAACATCAGCATTAGGAAAACCTAAGCAAACTGCCCCTGGTGAGGATGGTATAACTTATAACATTTTGAGCTTACTGAATGATGTCCCTAGCCACCCTCTGCTTGACCTCTATCAAATGAGTCTCTCACAAGGTATCTTGCCAAAGAAATGGACACAAAGTCTTATAATACCAATTCCTAAACCTAACTCTCAAAAATTCAGACCCATTTCCCTTACATCTTGCATGTGTAAAGTCTTGGAGAGAATTGTTCTCAATCGTGTCATGTTTCAGGTCAAAGAAAAACTGGCCCCAAACCTATATGGGTTCATGCCCAAGTGTAGCACACAAACATGCTTTGCTGAATATTTTGTAAACTCCCAGGATGGGACACAGGCAGCCTTTATTGACCTAAAGTCAGCTTTTGATGTAGCGAATGGCGAAATAATATTAGAGCAACTTGCTGAATTTGGAATCAAAGGTAATCTTCTGAGTTGGATAAAGAGCTACCTATCCAACAGGCGTGCTAGTGTCCTATTTAAAGGAGTTAAAAGTACAAGGACAGATGCATTCGAACTAGGCACACCTCAAGGTGGTGTCCTAAGCCCTATGCTCTTCAATATACTTATGCACAAACTTATCCATGACATACCTGTACAACCTACGGAAACTGTTATATGTTATGCTGATGATATTTGTATTATGGCACACAGTAAACCAAGACT
Organism: Procambarus virginalis; assembly: GCA_020271785.1. Lineage (NCBI taxonomy): Eukaryota > Metazoa > Arthropoda > Malacostraca > Decapoda > Cambaridae > Procambarus > Procambarus virginalis. The sequence goes on along the minus strand of WNGS01107094.1, from coordinate 14,852 downwards.
ACAAGTGTTACTTGATGCATTCTCCAAGAAAGTAGTAGAATGTGGCCTCATAATCTCTGTTGATAAAACAAGGGTTCTTATTCCCCATTCTCTTCATGTTAATTATACTATTAATGGAGTGCCCGTGGAGACTTGCGAGTCTTATAAATATCTTGGAGTCGAGGTTAATGATGCAAATCTCGTCAGCAACCTGCGCAAAAAACTAGTTGAGCGTCTTAAACCTCTCAAAACTCTTGTTGGCAAAGGATTTGGCATTAACATAAAATATGCCCGTAGTTTTTATATTGCCTTTGTACGATCTGTTGTTGATTATTATGCCTTGCATCTTCTTAATTTTTCACCTAAACAATTACAAGGCCTAGATGTAGTACAGAATGATGCCATGCGCATCATCCTGGGTTGTCCTAGAACTGTCAGAATTGTTAACATGAGAAAGGAACTAAACTTACCTTCCATTTACGAAAGAATAGTTCTACTTAGTACTATGTTTTGCGCCAAAACTTTGAAGAATAATGGTCCCCCCAGCTCTATTCAAATTAAATTGAGATCCATTCTAAACAATTCTGACTGTTCCCTCAATCCACCGCAAAAAGCTCCCTACAGTGCGTGGCTCAGTTGTTGTGCCTATAATCTTCGGAAACTGAATGTGTCTCTTAACCCTGATAAAACTGTTCACTATATTCCCCCTTGGAAAGATGTGGAGGTCTCTCTGCATTATACCCCCATCAGTGTTAAACAAATGTATAACACTGACATTTTGAGATGTATAACATTAGAAGCTATTGACAGTCATCTTCAAATTCTCAAACCGACTGAATCCTATGCCTTTACTGATGGCTCTGTGCAGTTAGGCACTGGTAGAACAGGTTGTGCATGTGCAGTGTATAAAGGGAATGAAATGATCATGTCTAGTACACAGAGATTGAACAACTGGGCTAGCACGACGCAGACCGAGCTAGTGGGCATTTATCTAGCCACTGAATACCTTAAGCTCAATGGTGGTGGAGTTATTTTCTGTGACTCTAAAAGTGCTCTGCAGTCCTTAAATAACCCATCACAATGTATGTCGGACGTAGCTTGTAATATTAAATGGAATGTAATTTTTGCCAATGATAATAACTCTTGTATAAAATTTGTGTGGATCCCATCCCATGTTGGAGTTGGAAAACATGACTTCGTAGATCGATTGGCCAATGAGGCTTGCAGGAAAGAAAACATTGATTATGACTTTGGACTATCTAATGCAGTTATTAGAAACATACAAATTAAAGAAATTAATTCAGATTTAAAAGAACTAAGAAATGCCCAGAGACCTGAAAGCTGCAGTATTAAAAGTTATGACAAGTTTTGTAATAATAGGTATTTGTATGGTCGGCATAGTAGCCGAACCAGGCAATGTGATGTAGTCATTGCGCGAATTCGCCTTGGCTATAGACACATCTGGCAGGTTAGTGAGGCTGAGCCACTACCAGAATACTCAGATTGTAAACTCTGTGATAAACCTTTAATGCATTCACTAGAACACTATACTGATGAATGTGAAACCGTAAAGGACTTTAGACCTCCTGGCCTCTTGTACCACCAACTGTGTAACTATTTTATTGACTCAGGTGTTCTGGACGATATCCTAACAATTTACCCAAAATTTGCTTGTCCATTTTAAAGAATGAAGAACAATTTTTATGTATATTACTTCTAAGCTGCATCACCTATGAACCCATCCCTGCCCTTGTGTGGCAGTGCACAGTAGGAACTTGTTTTCACATATCCATATATTAAAACATTGATTGTAACCGTGATATATATGTGCTTCAGCCTACAGTTTAGACCTATTGTCTTATGTATGACCCTCTGTCCTGCGTGACAGTGAATACTAGCATTATCCTCACTTTAATCAGACTATCAAAATCCTCAGATTAGGCAAAATTGTAATTAATTTTGTCAATAAAGATGTTAATAATAATAAAGTTAAGAAACGCAGCTTGAGTTTAAGTTCCCAAAACTTTGTTAATTGCAGCCCCGTCCAGTGAGTTTCTCCTGTTTATAGATGTCATTACTAACTACCACGACCAACCACCACAATCACCACCAACCTTACCACCACCACCACTACCACCACCACCACCAACACTACCACCACGCAGATTGACCCCTGTGAGTGTGTCGGCGTGCAGTTGGTCAAGACCTGGGCACATGTACACTTACTGACACTAACACACTCAGATTGTTCTGCTTGGCTTGCCACGTGAACTGGACCCACCGGTGGGCTACCACGATGGGCTCACGGTACCTAATTGCCCACCCCTCACCCACCCGTGGGCTACCACCATAACAAATCGACCACATCTGGTAGTTCAAGCTACTACTTGTTATTTAAATGATTAACATGTAGTTTTTGTAGCGTGTTTTTTCTTTTTATTCTTTAATTTTGAAGAAAATGTGTTTTTCTTTCTTTCAATGTGTTTTCGTAACGTGTTTTTTCAATGTTATTTGGCCGTATATATATTTTTTTTTGAGAAGGGAAGGGAACTATCAAGGGAAAGCACCAAGTCATTATGACTATATAGCACTGGGGTCAGGATAAGGATTTGGGATGGGACGGAGGGAAAGGAATGGTGCCCCAACCACTTGGACGGTCGGGGATTGATCGCCGACCTGTGTGAAGCGAGACCGTCGTTCTACCGTCCACCCCAAGTTTGACGCTTGAGCCAAACTGCAAATATTGCAGCTCCTCGCGGGCCTATCTTGAGATGATTTCGGGGCTTTTAGTGTCCCCGCGGCCCGGTCCTCGACCAGGCCTCCACCCCCAGGAAGCAGCCCGTGACAGCTGACTAACACCCAGGTACCTATTTTACTGCTAGGTAACAGGGGCATAGGGTGAAAGAAACTCTGCCCATTGTTTCTCGCCGGCGCCTGGGATCGAACCCAGGACCACAGGATCACAAGTCCAGCGTGCTGTCCGCTCGGCCGACCGGCTCCCTTAAATGCATCATACATATTCTATCATCATATATATGCATCATACATATTCTATTTACCAACTCAAAATTTATATTGTGAAGCAATTTGCCCCAAATGATAAAGGGTGACTTCTGATAATGTTTGGTTACTCTCTGGACGTGTTCGGGTGAGAGAGCAGCAGCTCTGCTTATCGCATCACACTGAATATAAGCTTAGGTTAATTTAGCGGTAACCCCACTTGCCAGCAGCACTCAGGAGACACGTTCCTTTATCAGGGGCCCGTCACATTGGCACGTGTTGTTGTGTATCATAATATATTGACCTGTACTCGGGCTCTGCTTGTGCGAGCTGCAGCTGTCCTTAGGCTTTGCTTGTCCGAGCTGCAGCTGTCCTCGGGCTCTGCTTGTCCGAGCTGATAGTTGTCCTCGGGCTCTGCTTGTCCGAGCTGCAGCTGTCCTTAGGCTCTACTTGTCCGAGCTGCAGCTGTCCTTAGGCTCTACTTGTCCGAGCTGCAGCTGTCCTCAGGCTCTACTTGTCCGAGCTGCAGCTGTCCTTAGGCTCTGCTTGTCCGAGCTGCAGCTGTCCGAGCTGCAGCTGTCCTCAGGCTCTGCTTGTCCAAACTGCAGCTGTCCTCAGGCTCTGCTTGTCCGAGCTGCAGCTGTCTTCAGGCTCTGCTTGTCCAAACTGCAGCTGTCCTCAGGCTCTGCTTGTCCAAACTGCAGCTGTCCTCAGGCTCTGCTTGTCCAAACTGCAGCTGTCCTCAGGCTCTGCTTGTCTAAGCTGCAGCTGTCCTCAGGCTCTGCTTGTCCAAGCTGCAGCTGTCCTTAGGCTCTGCTTGTCCAAGCTGCAGCTGTCCCCAAAAGACTCGGGTCACAATTTACAGCACTCTTATGGAAAACGGGGGTTGCTTCTGTTGACAACTACTGTATTTACAGTACGTGGGTGAAGCATTTACAGCACTGGTGCCAGATTTACGAAGCAGTTACGCAAGCACTTACGGATCTGTACATCTTTTCTCAATCTTTGGCGGCTTTGTTTACAATTATTAAACAGTCAATGAGCTCCGAAGCACCAGGAAGCTGTTTATAACAATAACAACAGTTGATTGGGAAGTTTCCATGCTTGTAAACTGTTTAATGAATGTAACCAAAGCCATTAGAGATTGAGGAAAGATGTACGCGTTCGTAAGTACTTGCACAACTCCTTCGTGAATCTGGCCCCTGGTTAACAAACTTGGGGGGGGGTACCTTCTTGCCCTTCCCCCCCCCCCCCAGTACACCGAGGCACTGTACTGGTTATGATTCCAGAGGGTAATGGGGTTATTACGAGGTTATGTTGCTATAAAAAATTATTGGCGAGTATAGCGTCCATTAATATAGCGCCCGTTAATAAGGACGATATATGAAGAAAGGGTAACGACCGTAAAGGGTTTGGAAACCGCTGAATTATTTTACTTGACAGCTACCTCCCCTCAGACCGAGCTTGTCCAAGCAGTGACCAACCCGAGGGACGCAATTGTCCAAGCTGACGTTCTGTGGAACAATATATATGTATATAATATATATATATAATATACACACATACCAAAAGAATAGGGGTGGTAGGAGAAGAAAATATCAAAGTGTTCAGTGAGGATCCACAAGGTCTTCTCTGAGTACTCTTTATTTTCTTCTCCGAGGCTATGGGTCCCTACACTTGCACGAGAGGTGGTACCCCTTCTAGGTAATATATATATATATATATATATATATATATATATATATATATATATATATATATATATATATATATATATATATAGGCAAGAAGAGTACCACCTCTGGCTGGAAGAAGGGGGACCCATAGCCTCGGAGGAAATCACACATAACGCATTGGAGGGAATGTAGGTCCCCTCCAATACAGTTTCTGTCTGCTTTTCTCCTACCACCCCCTTCCTTTTTTTCTTATGTTTTATTGTGTATTTAAAGGTTACAAAACATACAAGACAAATGCCTAAAGGTTATGGATCTCTTGAAGCTCCTCCGCTTCCGGACAGAACCGAGGACGCAGCAAGCATTTCCCCTCTGGATCGCCACACTGAGGCGCTGATAATATATTATATATAATATATATTATAATTATGGTGGTGGTACGTGGGCTGCTCGGTGCCTTCTTATGATAATTACTTACTACGTGGGTGAAGCATTTACATGGGTGAACTTTGAGCATCAAAAGTGCTCAAGGGAGGTTACGCTCAGAGGGAAGGTCGAACCTAACCAGTAATGCTGATTAGGTTCGAATCAAGTGAATTGATACTCTGAATCATTCAAGTGAATGTTACTCTGAATCAAGTGAATTTTACTCTGGATATAATGAATTTTATTACATAATAAATGATGATGACTCGTGAATTAATACAAAAAAAATTGCATGAATATATACACAACTGTTATTCATTGATATTTTTCCATACACCTGATAAAATATCGTTGTATTTCAGAGTGCAAGCACGATCACCGCTTGGACAAGCGGAGCCTGAGGGGATGAGTGACACGCGTCCATCTCAGGTAATGTCCATTCCTCTCACATGCTGCAGTTAGTGTTTCTCGTGTGACAAGAAAACCTATTCCCTTAAGGTTTTCTGAGATACCTGAGATGAGATTTCTGAGATAATTCCTGAGATATCAACACAAGTTTACCGTGAATCCAAAGAGACGTTTTTTAAGTTTGTGACAATGAAGGTAGGGGGATATCTTGAGATGATTTCGGGGCTTAGCGTCCCCGCGGCCCGGTCCTCGATCAGGCCTCCTTTTTGTGACATATTCCCAGGAAGCAGCCCGTAGCAGCTGTCTAACTCCCAGGTACCTATTTACTGCTAGGTAACAGGGGCATTAGGGTTTAAAGACACTTTTTGCCCATTTCTCCCCGCCTCTACCGGGGATCGAACCCGGAACCTCAGGACTACGAATCCGAAGCCCTGTCCACTTAGCTGTCAGGCGCTGTCAGATAGAGGAGTCTATCTTATTATCTATCTTCTAGCGAAGATTTCTATCTTTCCTACCTTCATGACGTTCATCGTGAAAATAGATGTCATGGAGTATTTGTAAGTATATATTTAATTAATATAATCTATTGACATGTGACTACACATTTGGAACCTTTGGTATTTTAAGCATACAAGGCACAGTTCTTTCAAGGCATATGAAGCGTAGGAGGAGTTATTAAGACCAACACAAGATCTTAATAACCAGCCAGCAAGAATACCTTCGTTTCCACCTGTGTATCCTTGTTCATATACCACCCGTTTTAAATAGGTTATCTTTATCTACCCTCTCAATTCCTGAGAATTTTGTAGGTAGTGATCATGTCTACCCTAACTCTTCTGTCTTCCAGTGTCCTGAGGTTCAGTTCCAGTAATCTTTCCTCGTTGCCTAATCCTCTGAGCTCGGGGACTAGCCAGGTGGCATACCTTTGAACCTTTTCTAACATAGTTTTCTTTTTGACTTGATGTGAACTCCACGATGGAGCCGTATAGTCCAGTATTGGTCTGACATATGAGGTATACAAGGTTCTGAATGAATTCTTATACAAGTTCCTGAAGGCAGTTCTTATGTGCACCAGCCTTGCATACGCCGCTGATGTTATCCTTTTGATGTAGGCTTCAGGGGACAGGTTCCCTCTTACTGACCCCTGATGCATTTCCTCTCCCAGCAGGTACCGTGTGTTTGGCCTCCTGCTCCCTATGCCTGTTTTCATCACTTTGCACTTGCTTGAGTTAAACTCTAGTACCTATTTGTTGGACCATTCCTTCAGTCTGTCCAGGTCATCCTGCTCTTGCTTAGATTAACCTCCTCTGTCTTAATCTTTTTGATAATTTTAGCATCAACAAACATTGAGAGAAATTAGTCTATATATCTTCTGGAAGATCATTCACGTATATTAGAAACAAGATAGGTCCGAATACAGACCCCTTTGGGACTCCGCTGGGGACATCACGCCAGTCCGAGGTCTCACCCCTCATAGTAACACTCTGCTTCCTGTTGTTTAGGTACTCCCTTATCCATTAGAGCCCCCTACCACTTACTCCAGCTTGTTTCTCCAACTTATGCAACAGTCTCTTATGGGGTACTATGTCAAAAATCTTTCTGACAGTCTAAGAAAATGCAGTCTGCTCATCCTTCTTTTTCTTGCTTGGTCATAGAATTCTATTAAACCTGTGAGACACGACTTGCCATCCCTGAACCCATGCTGGTGGTGTGTTACAAAGTCCCTTCTCTCCAGATGTGCTACCAGGCATTTTATCACGACCTTCTCCATCCCCTTGTATGGTATATAAGTTAAGGACACACGCCTATAGTTTAGGACCTCCTGCCTATCCTCCTTTTTGTAGATTGGGACTACGTTAGCTGTCTTTTAACTCTCTGGGAGGTCTCCCGTTTTCAGTGACATGTTATAGACCATAAACAGTGGCATGCAAAGTGCTTCTGTCCCCTGTCTTAGCATCCACGGTGAGAATGCATGAGATACAACAGCCATAGCCACTTCTAGATCAAGTAGATACCTCTTAATCTCATCTCTGGCAATTTCAATATCTTCCAAGTCTGCTTGGTTTATCGCCACCCGTCTTAGTTTGTGTGTGTGTGTGTGTGTGTAATTACCTAAGTAATTACCTAAGTGTAGTTACAGGATGAGCGCTACGCTCGTGGTGTCCCGTCTTCCCAGCACTCTTTGTCATATAACGCTTTGAAGCTACTGACGGTCTTGGCCTCCACCACCTTCTCACCTAACTTGTTCCAACCGTCTACCACTCTGTTCGCGAAAGTGAATTTTCTTATATTTCTTCGGCATCTGTGTTTAGCTAGTTTATATCTATGACCTCTTGTTCTTGAAGTTCCAGGTCTCAGGAAATCTTCCCTATCGATTTTAACAATTCCTGTTACTATTTTGTATGTAGTGATCATATCACCTCTTTTTCTTCTGTCTTCTAGTTTTAGCATATTTAATGCCTCTAACCTCTCCTCGTAGTTCTTGCCCTTCAGTTCTGGGACCCACTTAGTAGCATGTCTTTGCACCTTTTCCAGTTTGTTGATGTGCTTCTTAAGATATGGGCACCACACAACCGCTGCATATTCTAGCTTTGGCCTAACAAAAGTCGTGAATAAATTTCTTTAGTATATCGCCATCCATGTATTTAAAAGCATTCTGAAGTTAGAAAGCGTAGCATAGGCCCTCGCACAATATTCTTTGTGGTCCTCAGGTGAATAGTTTTCTATCTAGAACCACCCCTAGATCTCTTTCTTTATCAGAATTCTTTAAAGATTTCTCACATAATATATAGGTTGTGTGGGGTCTATGTTCCTATCCACATTCCATAACATGGCATTTATTTATGTGTGTGTGTGTGCGTACTCACCTAGTGTATTCACCTAGTTGTGTTTGCGGGGTTGAGCTTGCTCTTTCGGGCCGCCTCTCAACTGTCAATCAACTGTTTACTAACTACTATTTTTTTCCACACCACACACACACACAACACACTCACACACACACACACACACACACACACACACACACACACACACACACACACACACACTCACACTCACACTCACACACACACACACACCACACACACACACACACACACACCAGGAAGCTCCCATGACAGCTGACTAACTCCAAGGTCCTATTTACTGCTGGATAACAGGGGCATTCAGGGTGAAAGACACTTTGCCCATTATTTCTTCCTGTTGGCGGGAATCGAACCCTCGTCACAGAAATACGAGTCCTGCACGCTATCTACCAGGGCCCCGCCTCTGTGTGTGTGTGTGTGTGTGTGTGTGTGTTGTGTGTGTGTGTGTGTTGTGTGTGTGTGTGTGTGTGCGTGCGATTTATATCGGCAAGTCCCTCAATGGTTTACAGACGCAAACATGGCAAGACTCGCACCTCTGAGGCCGGCCGTGTCAAGTGAGACCCTTCGTCTCGCCAGTTACCAACAACGCGACTCAAATGCCCCGCGTCAAGGGGGGAGAAAATCACTCTCATTCAAGCCGGACTTGTAAAATAGAGGCCACACAAGATAGCGGGATATTTACGACCCCGGGCATGGGGCCCAAGAGTGCGCGCGAACCTCGGGTGAATCACTTGACACCTATACCGACCAGGCTTCAAATGGTTCATCGAAACGGTGACTTAAAAGAGGGGTTATAAAGGCCACCTGGATAAAAGACGGTTTCGTGGACAATAGAGGGATAGAAAAGCGTGGTATAGGCTGGTCCTAGAGGGATTTTAAGCTTTTATGGCTCACTAAATCACCAGCCACACTTTGGGATATATTACAACAAAAATAAAAATAAGAGACAGGAGGCCTTGGAAAAAAATCGATTTTTATATATCCTCTTTCATGCGTACAAGCAAATACAAAATATGCACGTATACGTTCGCAAATGAAAACACACACATATACACACACACACACACACACACACATATATACACACACCACAACACCATATATATACACACACACACCACACCCATAATATAACACACACACCCCACACATACTATAC
>WNGS01107087.1:0-11487 GCA_020271785.1 Procambarus virginalis | reverse complement strand
TGCTACTAATAGCCCAATTTTAGCCTAATTTTAAACATTCATATTTCAGACGTAGTAAATAAGATCCAAACAAATACCAAGTTCTAGCTCCTGTCCTCAGCCATTGTTCCCTCTCATAACATCTTTACTAACAGACCAATCCCCCATAAATTTTACCCTCTGTATCTCAAACCCAGTAAATAAGATCAAGTCTGTTACCGTGCTCCAGCTCCTGTCCCTACCTTAGTTTATCCCCGTATCTTCGTTAATACCTAATCAATTCCCCTGAAATTTTATCCCCCTGTATTTCAGACGCAGTAAAAAAGATCAAGTCAGTTACTGAGCTCCAGCTCCTGTTCCCGCTTTAGTTCATTTGTACAAGTTCATTAGTAACAGACCAATTTTCCCAAAATTTAAAGTAGATATACTTCAAAGGTAGTAAATCAAATCAAACAGTTAACGAGCTCCAGCTCATGTCCTCCACCTTAGTTCAATGTTCATCAAATTATTTCTGATCAAGCCCCTCTCCAGTCTATCAAAGTAAAGATCACTGCCTTTAATGCCCTTTTTGTACTCAGCTCTGTAATATTCACACGGTCATATAACACCTTACCTTCAATACCTTTTGTTTACCCAAGTAAGCAATAATCGCACGGTCAAAAATCGCACCTTACCCTTACTTCTCATCCCCAACTTATCCAAACCTTCAATAATCGTACTGTATTTGCATATTTTCTCTACATTCACTGTGTTCTTCGTATTCTCATCCATGTTTTCCCGTGTCACTCCATGTTCTTCAAATGTTCACAGCCCATTCAGTTCATATTTTTCACCAGTTTTCTCCATTTTTCTCTGTTTTCTACCATTTTCCCCGTATGTTCACTATGTTCTTTGTCATGTTTTCATGTACATCATATGTTCTCTGTACAACTTTTATACTCAATATTCATGTTCTCAATGTTCTTAGCTTGTTCTTCACATGTTCAGTGTTCATTCTTTGTATTCCCTATGTTCCTTATCATGTCTTCATGTTCTCTGTAAGTTCTTATTCCCCGCATGTTCACTCCGTTCATCAACTTTTCTTACATGTTTTCTGTGTTCCCCGTATGTTCACTGTGTTCATTCCCTTACTTAGTCTCAATTTTTTATGTTCTTTGTTTCTTTAAACCAATTGTTTTTTCCATTCACTAACTAGTCTTTGTCAAATATTATCATCAGCATACAGTTCCCCAACAAATTTAGTCGCCCAGTTTTATTTACAAAACTATGTCAAGTAATTCTCGTAGTCAACTTAATATTTCTTACCATCACTCTTCTTAACTAAATAACCTTTCCTCTTAGCTAAAAATAGTCAAAGGAAACTTTCCAATACTGTTCATAACTAACTTTATCCATCGTCAAGTAACTGAAAATAGTCTTGTTCATCATTTCTTAACAGCTTTTATGTTTCATCAAGTAAGAAAAAAATAGCCAAAGATATCTTTCATCGCTGTTCTTAACTGACATTATACTTTGGGAAGCACAAAAAAATAGTCTCAGTCGTCATATTTTCTTGTCTGTTCCTCAACTAAAAATAGTAAAATGGAACATCGTTCTACACTTTTGTAACTAACAGTAAACCTCAGTGAGTAAGAAAAATAGTCAAAGGTGCTCTTCGAGACAACAAAGACACTCTCAGTGACACCAAAGTTACTCTTCGAGGAATCAAAGACACTCTTCGATACATCAAGGACACAGTCAAAGACACTCAAAATCGTCTAATATTACTCATGTCCTCAAAAGTTAATCTCAGGCATCTTCATCCGTAAAAGTTATTCTCAGAGACATCAAAGTTAATCTCAGAGACAACAGAGTCATCAAAGTTATTCTCAGAGCTACCAAAAGGTAATCTCTAACTCACTCTAGTTCATCAGAGAAGCTTTCTAAGATATCTTTGTTCATCTAACTTATTCTGAGAGTCATCAAAAGGTACTCTCATGTCCTCAAAGTTAATCTCTAAGTCGTCAAAGTTAATCAGCGAGCTAACAAAAGTTGTTCTCTAAATCATAAAAGTTATTCTCAGAGCTAGCAAAAGTTATTTCAGTGTCATCAAAGGTAATCTCTAACTCACTTTCGTTCATCAAAGTTAATCTCAGAGTCATCAAAGGTAATCTCTAACTCACTCTCGTTCATCAAAGTTATTCTCAGAGACATCTAAGTAGTTATTCTCAGAGACATCAAAGTCGTCAAAATTTATTCTCAGAGCTACCGAAAGTTATTCTCAGAGTCATCAAAGGTATTCTCAGAGTCATCAAAGGTATTCTCAGAGTCATCAAAGGTATTCTCAGAGTCATCAAAGGTATTCTCAGAGTCATCAAAGGTATTCTCAGAGTCATCAAAGGTATTCCCAGAGTCATCAAAGGTATTCTCAGAGTCACCTTCGTTCATCAGAGAAACTTTCCAAAACATCTTTGTTCGTCAAAGTTATTCTCTAAGACATCAAAAGTTATTCTCTGTCATCAATGTTCTTCTCTAAGACATAAAGTTATTCTCTATGTCAACAAAAGTTATTCTCTATGTCATCAAAAGTTATTCTCTAAGCTATCAAACAATACTACTCATGTTCTCAAAAGTCATTCTCAAAGTCATCAAAGATATTCTCAGAGTCATCAAAGGTAATCTCTAACTCACTTTCGTTCATCATAGTCATTCTCTAAGACATCAAAAGTTATTCTCAGAGTCATCACGGTTATTCTCTAAGTCATCAAAAGTTATTCCCAGAGTCATCAAAGTGGTTCTCTAAGTCACCAAAAGTTATTCTCAGAGCTATCAAAAAGTTAATCTCAGTCATCAAAAGTTATTTTCAGAGCCATCAAAGGTTATCTCAATCTTCAATGTTGTTCTCTAAGACATCAATGTTGTTCTCAAAGACATCAATGTTCTCTAAGACATCAAAAAGTTTTTCTCGGAGCTATCAAAAGTTATTCTCAGAGCCATCAAAGGTAATCTCTAACTCACCTTCGTTCATCAATGTTTTAAGGTTAACCTTAGAGGTTAACCTAACCTCTAAGACACATTCGTTCATCAAAGAACTCTCCTTCTTCCATCAAGTTATTCTCAAAGACATCAATGTTGTTCTCTAAGACATCTTCAGTCATAAAAATTTCTCTCCAAAAATATAACTAGTTCAGCTTTTCATATCAAATCTACACTTCTGTTAAAATATATTTCTTAGTAACTTTACCTTAAACTGTTCTCTGAACAACACTGCATAAACCTACCTAACCTATCCTCCCTACCTAATGTTACTTTACTTGCTTAGCCTAACTTAACGTATCCTAACTTACATAACCTAACCTAACTTACCTAACTTAACCTAACCTAACTTACCTAACCTAACTTACCTACCTAACTTACCTAACCTAAATTACCTTACCTTACCTAACGTACCTAACCTATCTTAACCTAACCTAACTTACCTAATATTGTGTGTAGACTGACTCGAGTATGTAACCGGTCAGTGTAGAGATTTACCATATAAGTGATCCAGTCTGTCGATTCTATATAATCCTTCAGACTTGATTAATGCCATAGTACCGCATGTTAATTATATCATTGCAGAGGTAGGCAGGCCAGTGTTGCAGGGATGTCAGTGGATACCCTGAGGACTGTGTAGTTATGATACTTTTATCTGGTGATATAATTTTCATTGATTATGTGAATGCCATTTCCATGTGTTTCATTTGCATGTACTGTGTTGTATGGTGAGTCAGTAGATGTGATTGCTGACTGATTGCCTAATGATGTCATTAGCATGTGGGGTATGCTGACGGCAACATTATGTTGCAGGTTTGTGCAGTGTTGTTATCAGGTATACAATATTACTGCCCTAGGAGCTGTGTAGAGGGTTTAAGGGACCTCTATGATTATTCAGGGGAATTCACAGTCCTTTGCAACGGTTGCAAGACTAAGGGGGGGCAGTAATATTGGTATACTCTTGTTGTTGCATAACTGTGTGTCATTACTGTGTGGGTACAGTAATTAACGAGTTGCAGTAGCCGCAACTGTATGTGGCCAGTGCATTTATGTTGTTATGCATGCCATAGTAAGTGTGACCTATGTAACATTGGGGTTACTTTGTTTCTTTAAGTTGTGTTGAGGACTTAAGGATTCAGTGAGTTAATTAAAGGGGTAATTAACTGGATAAGGGGTGCACATTTATTGTTGAGTGAGTGAGAGCTGTTATAGGAGAACAGTATTGAGCTTGTGTGAGATACGTTTCGGGTGCAATTAATTGTCCGTGTGACAACTAATTGACCACTCTAGCTAATTATGTAATTAGCCTTCTCATCATGAATTCATGTAGTGGGAGAGGATCTGCCAGAGTCTGTCAGTAATTGTGTTAACGTAATTTGCTCGAGTCTAATTACCTTTCAGATGTATAGCAATTAGTGGTTCATGTTAATTAGTGGAGTAATTAACGTCTGGAGTCTTGAGGACTCAGATGACTCGGTAAAGCGAGGTCATGGAGCTAGCATAACTCGTTATATTAATCATGTCCTGTCTGGTGACAGTGGATTAAGATGCACTCTTGTTAATTAGGGGAGTAATTAACTCCTCTCCGTGAATTCACAGTGTTTGATGAGACCTGCTTAGGCAGTGCGGAGTGAGACGTATTTATGTATGATTAATTATCGGTCCTGGTGACAGTTAATTAATTGCTCAGGGTTAATTAGGGTAATTAACACTCATTAAAGTAAATTTTGACACAGACTGTTGAGAAGCTACCAAGTTAGTGGTAGGCTCAGTAACGTAACTCAATTGGGATGTAATTAGTGGTCCGTTGATCTTAATTAAGAATTACTCACTGAATACTTGTAAGGAGTCAAGTGTGATGTAATGTAAGAGTCTTGAGTTATTGTTAACAAGATGACTTGTGTTAAGAGAGACAAGTGTTAATGATTAACGTAGAGTACCATCATGTTGTTGTCTAGTGAGAGACAATTGTTTGTGATTAACGTAGTACTTTGTTGCTGACTGCTGTGATCAGTCAATTAACGTAATTAATCACATAATCAATGTTGTAATTGATTAAGGCAATTTCTTTTGGTTATCGTCTGGTGACGAGAGTAGAGTAACTTAGGGATTAGTGGAGCTGTGTCTCAGAATCCCACCTTGCCTGACTTTGTTTACTGTTTACAGTGCAACTTCTTGCAGGGAGTTGCAAAGAGTGTTCACATTGGTTGTGATAGGAGGAGTCACTGTTGGACTACCCGCCTAGTTACGGGGGTCTCTCCTGTTATGGAAGGAGGACCCGTAAGATTGTGATTATAGTATCTGTTACAGGGAAGCCGTGATAATATTGATTGCAAGCTTGTGTCATCAGTGGATATCCTTCATTTGTTCAGTTAGTTCACTTGTCAGCCCGAAGTGTCAGCAGGATGGAGCCTGCTGTCATTTCTCGAGGGGCTGTTGAATAGCTGTGTTGCAAATGCCACTTGATGGACAATAACATAACCACTCGCTGTGGTGTAACTTAGTCTGTGATATTTTTTTTGATTTGCAATATTGCGTCGTCAGTGGGCACACCTGTGTTCAGGTTAGTTCAGTAAGCAGCCGCACAGAAAGGGTTGCTATTTAGCTGTTTGTTATCGTGCCACTGGATGGACATTAACGTAAACTCAATAATGTAGTAGTTTAGTCTCTTGTTATTAATAAATTGTTTATTTTATAGAAAACGGTCTTTGATGTCAACCCTTCAACCATTCTTTTCCACCCATGTTCTGCTTTATACGATTGAATGTTGATGTGATCTTTCGATATGACGGCTACTCTTGGCAATTTGAATTCCAATTCATAGTGCCACATCAAATATAAATATTTGATTGTGAGAACCCGTCGGTTACCCTTTATTAGTTTAAAGTCCTGTTTTAACTAGGAGGAACCAGCAGCCTATTGTAGACAGGTTTTCACCCCTAGTGGTGGAAGCCTGGTGGTTTGCTCCCGCTTTTCCTTTTTCTATTGGGCTCATGCTTAACTGCCGTGAGCAGCCTTTAAACTTGTAGTCCACCTCCTAAGGGAGGTAGGCGTAGAAAAAAATCTCACAATGCCAACAGTTTTTGAAACTTTTTTTATATATTTAGAATGTGACACTGGAAATTCAGCTTGTGATCAATGAGAACGCCAAGGAATTTTCCATCTAATTTGTTACAAATTTGGGTATTGTTTATTTTGAGATTTATTTGATTAGAGGATTTGTTGCCCAACAGATTATAGAAAGTTTTGTCAATGTTAAGGGTGAGTTTGTTGGCAGTTAGCCAAAGATGGACTTTATTTAGCTCAGTATTTACTGTGGCATTTAGAGCAAGGGGGTCAGGACTGGAGTAAATGAAGGATGTGTCGTCAGCAAATAGAATTGGTTTGAGGTGTTGGGAGGCATTTGGAAGGTCATTAATGAAGATGAGAAAGAGGAGAGGGCCAATTATGCTGCCCTGAGGAACACCAATGTTGATGGGTAGGGTGGGAGAAATTGAATTATTCACAGAAACATGTTGGAGCCAGTCAGTAATGTAAGATTTGAGGTATTGCAGGGTGTCCTCTGATTCCATAATGATGTAATTTAAGAAGAAGGTTTTGGTGGTTGACAGTGTCGAAAGCCTTACGCAGGTCCACAAATAACCCATCAGGGAACTCAGCTTTATCAAGAGCTGCATGAATTAAGTTAAATAAATGTGTGATTACTAACTACTAACATCAAATTAATCTAATAAGTCGAAGGAGGAGTATCGGTGTTCGTCTGTTCTAAATAGGACTTCGACCCGTGAGCAGCCCCCGGGGAATTATGTCGGAAAATCCGACACCATTTAATAATATTACATGCAATAGGCAGTAATATTGCTGCTGCGTTGTATACACAAGTTAACCCATAGAAAATGTAGCTTGTAGTGGAATTTTCCCTCAATAGAAAACGGGATATCATTGCCACATACTATTATAATTCACCAGCTATTGTGTTGGAATTATTCTTAAATACATCAGTCTTTGTACTTTTACCATCATAAAAACATCTTATTTTAATTAACTTAATTATCAGTATCAAAATAAAGTAAATGTGACCCTTCTATCAGTTACTGACATCTGGACAGTAAGCCAGGAGCGTCAGTTGTAGGGAGGGGTCAGCCATTGCTATTAAGACCACAGAGGTGCAGGGAGCAAATTCGGCTCCTATCATATCTCTTGGACGAAGTGTTATGGAAACCAAAGGTCTTCCATCATCAACATGCAGTCAACAATAAACAAGCTAAGTGTTCTACCGAAACCTGTTTATCTAATCATTTTTGGCCATTAATGTTGGTAGATATTGGGTGTACCGGTTAGAATGCGAACTCGCCTCATACTAAAGGTAATTAAGCCTTGGTCTTTATTTGAATCATTATACAGTGTTTTCTCTGATATAGCTGTCATATAATAGGATTCTGGCTTTACAGCTAGCACCTTTGACAGGTACAAGAAGAGGAAGCAAGACTTGGTATATCAGTTACTATGGGTGATGGAAGCTGCCTCAAAATAGGATAATTTGGTGTCTACATCCTAGTTATACCTGGTGGATTAAGCCTGCTGTGTAATAAGATAAGGAACCTCCTCAATGTATACTAATATGTGTAGTTAATACTGTAGTTGACTGGCTGCATATATATAAATTCAATATAAACCCCCAATGTGTAAGGATCGATTTGTGAGATTATTGCAGAAATACAGTCCACTTAACATTATACAAATTGCTATTGAAGTATATAAATTAACGTAAATATAAATTCTATATAAATTCATATAAATTAAATATATATAAATCTCACAGGTCGGTTCCCACACTTAGATTAAGGACCTGCCCGAAACGCTGCGCGTACTAGTGGCTTTACAAGAGTGTAAGTACTGTACTATGCTATGTATTCTCACAAACCCAATGTACCTCCTTGTATATAAATAAATAAATAAAATAAATAAAATAAATAAATTTGGAACAATGCTGATCTTCAATAAAGAAATTCTGGAGGGCTTCTGTGCAAGGATTAGGATAAGTTAGCCTAAGCATTTTTATACCAATTTGACAGTTAATTTCAGTAACACGATCAACAACGCTCGGAATATTAAGTTCCTTTCTCATGTTAAGTATCTTTATGGTACGAGGGCACCCAAGGATTATCCTCAAGGCTTCGTTCTGCAATTTTTCAAGCCCTCCAAGCTTTCTTCCAGGCATCAAAACAAGCAGAGGTGCAGCATAATCCACTAAAGATCTGATGTATGCAAGCTACATCATTTTGACAATTCTGACATTGGCACCATAGCCTGAGTGATAACCTGCAACAGCCTTGAGAGCTCGGAGCCTCTCTTTATACTGACGACAGAGCTGAATACAACAGGACCATACAGTGGCACCTCAAGGCCAAGGTATTTGAATCTGTTTACGTAGTCAAGCTGGGAGCCATCAGACAGTTGCATCTTGCGAACAGCTCCTCCCTGCCTGGGTGGGCGCCGATTTAGTCTCTTTGTTTTCTCTGCTGAGATAATTAAACCTAGGTACTGACATGAGTCTAATACAGAGTTAAGAGTGTTCTGCGTGTTAGCATACCCAGTGGTGTGTATCATTAAATCATCAGCATAGCTACTGATGTGGACGTTGGGTTTGCAGCTAAATGCCTACCTGAATACCGACATAACCGCTAAGAAGAAAAACACTTGTAAGTACTTACGTAACTGCTTCGTGAATCTGGCCCCAGGCCTGTGCGGGTGTGTTGCGCATGACTGCTGCGTGCGGCTGCCGTCCACCAATCAGAGCACAGTCCTGCCTACACTATAAAAAGTCTCCCCTGGCGCGCTCTTTGAATGTGGTTCCCTCCACAATATTATTATAAATATTATTCACTTGTGTCCGGACCACGGTCGTGTGCGGTCGCAGGGTTGGCGCTCTTGGCGTCCGCTGCTTGGTGGGAGGTGGAGTCTTGCCCCACACTCTTCGTTTTTGCACGTGGTGATACAGGATATTGTGAATTTGTTCTCGATTGTTGACAGTGTCGAAGAAATGGCTGAGGCGGTATGCCTAAGTGGTAGTGAGGAGGACAGACAAGATGATAACAGACCGTTTGAAGTAGCAATGAACAGAAAGAAACGGAGAAATATGAACAGACAGCGAGACAGTGAGAGTGACGATGAAATTACAAAGAGACCAAAGAATAAGACCCTACTCAGCAGGACTCAAGACAAGCCATTTAATAGAAGGAAGAGTCTGTTGTTCCCTACAACATGCCACTTGAATTTCCACCAAAAGCTGGAATGGACGGTACGTCTGGCTAAAGAATGTTTGGATTACGAACCACTCTTCAAGGAGGGTCTTCACCGGCCCTACATAACAGTTGGGACTGAACAGGCCGTGGAACGCCTCTCGACGGTTGGTTTTGAAAATGTAGTGATGGTTCCTCCAGAAGAAGGTGTGTTGCACACAAAGATCATAGTTTTCAAGTTTCCAATTTATTTGGATCCTGACTGTCTTCTTCTCAACAATGATAATGTTGTCTGGGCAAAGAGGAACAGTGTTCGTGGTGACAAACAAAGTCAGGTTGTTGCCTTGGTAAAGGGTGAGGCGCCAGAGAAAATTTTTGTGCAAGGACTAGGCTATAGGAACGTTGCAAAATACGTTGAGGAGCCCATACTGTGCATGAAGTGCTCACATTGGAGACATATGGCATGGAAATGCCAGTTTGACCGCAGGCGTCGGTATTGTGGGAAGAAACACGACTCGCGAGAGTGTAGAGTCAAGATTGAAAGAAGTGAAAAAATCGTCCCATTTTGTTGCAACTGTCGAGGAAGCCACAATGCTGGTTCCTCTCTATGCCCCATGAAGCCTCATCTGAAAGAGACTAGGACGGGTCCTACAAGCAGGATAGATGTGTCCTCGCAGCAAGGAAAGATTGTGCAAGAGGAACTTGGAGGAAATAGCTGGAAGCCAACGACAGCCCCTATGATCAATGTGTGGGAGAAAGGGACGGAGAAAATAAAGGCGAGCCTAGGGAAAGTAAATCATGCAGTGGAAAAACTGAAACCTTGTGAGGACAAGGTTCAGGACAATATGGTGACCTCTGAGGTTGGTAATCAAATTTTGGAGTATCTAAAAAAACTCGATAAGAGGATTGAGGCATTGGAAAAATTGGCTATGGAAGGTAGACGGGGTGAAGATGGTGGTGAAACAGGACGTGTAATTGAAAGTAAAACAGGACGTGAAATGGAAAGTGAAACGTGCGTAGAAGAAAGCAATGATGTGCATGACGTAACGATGATAGAGGATAGTCAGGAGAATACACTTTCTAGTACTTTTAGCGGTGTTCATCCTCCTGTTGTGACAAATGTTGAAAGAAAGGTTAAAGTAAAACGGTATACAGAAGTAACAAAGAAAATAGATATGAATAATATTACCTTCGATGTTAGCAGTAGTTGTGCAAGTGAGGAAAACGAAAAAATGTTACGGTGTTGGAAGGAAGTTTCTAAGGTACTCTCGTATCTCATGGAATGTGACGGACAGGGCAAAGGTAGTTTTATTATTAATCATGGATGAAAGGAGATTGAGAATATTATCTTGGAACGTTAATGGATTAAAAACTAGAGCGGTGGATGTACACTATTATACTCTTAGAGAGGATATTGACATAGTAGCACTCCAGGAAACTGGGGATAGGGATGGTAGTATTCTGAGGCTAAATGGCTATACAGGTTTTCACTTATATGCTGATGGAGGAACTAGGGGGGTCTCATGTTACGTCAAAAGTACCATACCTGCCGAGATAACTGGAATCCCTCAGAGATATAGAGGTATTGAAAGTATTAGCTTGCGGATACAATTAAAGGACCGAGAGTTAAATTTCATTAATCTATACATCTCTGATAGCTCCCTTGATTTAAGATACTTGCCAGATTCCTTCTTTTCTGAAGATACACTTGTGGTAGGGGATTTTAATGCCAGACATCCAGCTTTAGGATCAAGGGGTAAAGCAAATAGGAATGGTTGCAGATGGTACCAGTTTTTGCAGGAACATGAAGATGTTCAACTGCTGGGCGAGCCCTATCCTACTCATTTGAGGGGAGGGAGATTAGATTATGCTTGTTTGATAAATGCTGAGGGCATAGAGGGTAATTGTCTTACTGTGGATGAGATGCTAAGTGATCATTTTGCATTACAAATACAGCTTAAACTAGATAAAAAGCATGCCTGCCTTCAGAGGAAAAGGTTAAAGTTTAATGAGGGAGAATTAAGGGGTCTTGTTGGCCATATTAAGTCTTGGTATGATACTTATAAGCCAGTTTCGGCAGAAGCATTTTATGAAGATTTAATTAAGGAGGTAGATGTATTTAATGCAACATTGAACCGGAAAACATCTAGTATAAAAAAGCATCCCCCCAGAAAAGAAAATTATACACATGACAAGATGCTTAAGGGGTGGACATTAACAATGAGGAGAGCTCACAGGAATTGGAATAATG
>WNGS01107071.1:0-14673 GCA_020271785.1 Procambarus virginalis | reverse complement strand
ACAACATTATGTAATATAATGTGTAATATAATAGCCTAATAAATCTGTAATAATAATAGCAATGTAATGTAATAATTATTAGTAATAATAATAGCTATAACATCTGTGTGTGTGTGAATGATGAATGAGTGTCACAGTTTCCTGCTTGTAAAAGATTAATTGTCTACCAATTAAATATTCAAACTAATAATAATTAATATAATTTATTATTATTATTCAGATCGTATACAAATTGCCATAATTCCTTTGGCCTAGTAACTTGACGGTGCCATTAAAGATAATCATACACTAATTTCAATTACCTTTAGTCGTCAAATGCGCCAGAAGCCAGCGCTACGCGGCAATGATCGCGGCGTGAGCCCATCGCAATATTTGTTGCGAGACCGCGAAGGTTTTTGGCGGGAGTCAGGAAGTCGCCGGCGCCGCGTAACTGGTTATCTATGCAATAGATGGCGCTGACGAAGAGAAAGTGAAGTCTTGTATGCGTAAATGGTTAGCCGAATAATAAATGGAGCCGATAAACATAAATGACGTCAAAAATTAAAAAAAAATGGTAAATGCTTACTGCTAACACTGTATTTTTTTGAGTACTTTTTTTTGTAATTTTTCATTATTTTTATTTTTTATTTGTGTAATATAATTTTTATTGTGACATTCCTCATGTTCCTCATCTGTTCTGTTTGTGGTGTTTCCTTCATTATGTCTCCCATTTAGCTCTTATCTATAAGTTGGTTTAAGACGGTTGCAGAGATAATCCGAAAATTGGCTACTGGAGTTCAATACCAGCAAGTGTAAAGTGATGGCAATGGGTTCTTCATTCTGTTCTCTGGCTGGTAGACACCATGAGGCAGGCTGGTAGACTCCATGATGCAGGCTGGTAGACTCTATGATGCAGGCTGGTAGACTCCATGATGCAGGCTGGTAGACTCTGTGACGCAGGCTGTAGACTCTGTGATGCAGGCTGCTAGACTGCATCATAGCTTCTTAATAACACAGAAGATATGTATAGGGTATATAGCACTGTGTATATTTCATACACTTACATGTTAGTTGAATGATTGTGTATTTAAAGTGATTGTTTAATAAATGTAAAAAAAAACAGTCATGATTCAGGGAAGATGTAGGGGTTTCGCAGATGTTTGATGAGTCTTGGCCTATGTATCATGAAATGGAGTTCCCTGAGCTAAAGCAGCGCATTTGCTAGTACTAGACAACATGTTGTCTAGCTCTGCCTAGCAGATAAGGAAAATGTATATATGTAAGTTAGCGTTGAAAATGTTCTCGGGAGTGAAAACGGACTTGATTAATAACATTTCAGGGGGTGACTGTGGTAAAGTTTGACATGTTCCGTCTCTCTCTTTCTCTCTCTCTCTCTCAAACCCTCCATTGCCTATTTCTTACCACCATTTCTCTGTTTACCCCTACAGGTGTTGGAGATGCTGAAGGAGGCGGTGGAGGAGGACGGTGGCGTCCCTGGCGGCGGCGGCGACGATGACGATGGCAGTGATGTCAGCGGCTACCACAGCGACTCAGACTCCGCCATCATGATGTCCGGCAACTCCCCCTATGTCACCAAACACGCGCGCTTCAACTTCCTCACCAGATCAGGTCCGTTACGTGTTTGTTTCGTGTTGTACGTCGCGCGAGGTTAAGCACCGGAAGGGCTCATTGACCCGATATAGCTCTTCGGGGTTTTAGAAAGTTATATAGGAGGGTGTTGACCAGACCACACACTAGAAGGTGAAAGGACGACGACTGTTTCGGTTCGTCCTGGACCATTCTCAAGTCGATTCTGGACCATTCTCATCGACTTGAGAACGGTCCAGGACGAACCGAAACGTCGTCGTCCCTTCACCTTCTAGTGTGTGGTCTGGTCAACATGCATACTTTAGCCACGTTATTGTGGCTCATCGCCTGCTTATATAGGGGGGTTATTTTGGCCGGAGTTATGAAGCAGCAGGTGTTTTTTTTTCAGGTATTTTAGAGGAAGATTATTAGTTCTAAGGGTGATGGCACTGTGTTATGTATCATCTAAGTGTACGTGTTTCATGTGGCCGGAAGGGGGAGGTTTCCGGCTGTGGTGATGACAACTGACTCTTGGATATAGTGTTTTCCAGACCCCCGGTGTCATGTGTCATGTGTGGCGGCATTCTTGCGTACGCGGGTGTCATGTGTGTGTCACGCCTCGTGTGTGCGTGCATATGTGTGTGTGTGTGTGTGTGTGTGTGTGTGTGTGTGTGTGTGTGTGTGTGTGTGTGTGTGTGTGTGTGTAGTCACTCAATTGTGCTCGCAGGTAGTTGAACTAAGGCGCTTTGGACCCGCCTCTCAGCTGCCAGTTACAACAGTTATACAACATCTTAATAAACCTATAGTTGGCTCTATCATATCTCAACCTGACTTCCCAACTAACACGTCGCATTTTGCACGTTAGGGGTCCCCCAACGTCGAAAATTGGTCCTATGAAAAGCCGCGGCTCACAAATATCCCCCCCACCTGTTTTCTAATGACTCGTTAGGTTAAATTGCACGGGGTTCATACATTTCTAGTTAGGTTATAGCACGATGTATTGTGTACGTTTTGGCAGATCACGCGAGTGTAGCTGCACTTGAGACTGTGAATGAAGTCTGCCTTCCTCATGTTTAGTAATATGACACTGTGACCAAGTTCTAATGTTATTGTGTATTTTTCTGCGTAATTTTGTCCATCTTTTTTTTCAACAACTGGCCATACCTGTTCACTCCAACAACTGCCCACACACACCTGTTCACTCTAGCAGCAACAACTACCCACACACCTGTTCACTCTAGCAGCAACAACTACCCACACACACACACACACACCTGTTCACTCTAGCAGCGACAACTGCCCACACACACACACCTGTTCACTCCTGCAGTAACAACTGTCCCCACACACACACACACCTGTTCACTCCAGCAACAACAACTACCCACACACACACATGTTCACTCGAACACACAACTTCACACACACACACACCTGTTCACTCCAACACCTGTCAGCTACCATCACTCAAATTGTCCCAACGTATCACTCAGCATCTCCTTATTGACACTCGCGAAACGAATACGAAAATATATATAAAACTGACGATAGATTGTGAGTTTAGATTGTTATTTTATGTCTATAGAGCGCTCTATATGTTCTTAGGAATAAGATCTTTTGATTCTTATAGTGTGATAATTATGTAGTTGGTAGAAATGGTTATTATAAGGACTGCTGGTTAGGTGGCGAGGGAGGGAGGGACAGAGGAGAGAGAGAGAGAGAGAGAGAGAGAGAGAGAGAGAGAGAGAGAGAGAGAGAGAGAGAGAGAGAGAGTAATACGACAGACAAGAACCAGACGGTTTCACTTGCGCCAGAGGTAGTGTGGTAGCCCACATAGCTGGCCAGGGAGAGTTGCTCCCCCTCTCTCCCCCCCCCTTTCCCACCCCCTTTCCTCCAGTCTGCCCACCACCTGCCCAACCCCCTACCCACCTACTCACTCCCCGTACCCCCTCCCTCACCCCACGAACCTGCCTACACCTCTACCATGTACGGAAGTGAGCATGAATCGCCAGCAATCAGTGAGGGAAGAACAGAAAGTTGTCCTGGGGGGACTATCACATATGTACACACACCTGCAGGCCGGAACTTATAGCAGGTGTGTCCTCTGGGACCAGCACAGGCCATAGACCATGACTCCTTGGCCGGGCTTGGGGAGTAGAAGAACTCCCAGAACCCCATCAACCAGGTATCAACCAGGCTATCATTCGAACTTGGCACCAGGCCTACAGGAACTTGGAAAAGGCCTCGTGGGCGTGCTTTTCGCATTTGGAAAGCGTTATTTAGAACTTGACATTAAGGGACTACGCGGAACTTGACTATAGCTCCTTGCGGAACTTGGCAAGCTGCATGCGGAACTTGGCAAGTGCCCCACGGAAAGTAACAGTAGCAAAAGCTCGCCAGATGACTCCTTGAAAAGAGAAACTTATAATGTTTTCTCTCTCTCTCTCTATCTCTCCCACTCTCTCGTGTCTACAAAATTTAATTTTGTATCACAAATAATGGTAATTTGTCATGTTGAATTCAACTTAGTTATTTTTTTCTGTATCCCGCAAGATGTATCTGCATGGTACTACACAGGTTAATTTTTAATAACTTGAATATTAATACTAATATAAATTCATTGCTGAATAAATAAAAACAAATCAGGTTGACCAGACTACACACTAGATGGTGAAGGGACGACGACGTTTCGGTCCGTCCTGGACCATTCTCAATCGACTTGAGAATGGTCCAGGACGGACCGAAACGTCGTCGTCCCTTCACCTTCTAGTGTGTAGTCTGGTCATCATACTTTAGCCACGTTATTGTGACTCATCGCCTGCAAAAACAAATTAGCTAAATGATGATTTTTGATGACGTCCTGACATGTTTTGCTTGGGGGGGGGGGACCTGCCCCTGGCGAGCGAGTGTCAAGAACTAGTCAGTCTGTATGCTACGACTCCTGGTGCCCCTGATACCCTGATAAGCAGTGCCCTAATACCCTAGTACCAATGGCACCGGGTTCCATGCTCCTGCTTGATGGGGTTCTGAGAGTTGTTCTACTCCCCAAGCCCGGCCCGAGGCCAGGCTCGACTTGTGAGAGTTTGGACCAACAGGCTGTTGCTTGGAGCGCCCCGCAGGCCCACATACCCACCTCTTTGCCAGAACGCTCGAAACGTTCTGGTAAAACTCCCTCGCCGTGTTGGACGTTGATGGCACTCGGGTTTTCCGGGAAGAAATCCAATTGAGAATCCCCCCCAAAAAATGGAGTTTTAGTCATCCCAACTTTTTTTTGTTAATTTCGTAAAATGTTTTTCGTAATATTCTTGAAAGATATCCAACATCTTCTTTTTAAAAGGGTTCAGTTTCTCCTCAAACTTTTCATCTCGTATTATCTACTTTTTTTTGTTTTTCTTTGTTTAGGATCTACAAAAATTCTCTCCAATATATATTTGTTTCACTTAATTATTAGAATGTTTACCTTTTCAGTATAAAAATCCATCACCATTGTTGTCCGTCGCCTTAGCAGAGGCTGTCATAAGGTCTAGTTCAAGGTGTAAAGGTGGTAATATAAGATGGCTTTGGTGTTAATTAATGGAGGATTGAACACATTTTGTTCTTCACCGGCGTAAGTGACTTTCTGAGGTAATGGCAGTTCTCTTCCCTGACAACCCACTCACACAGTACACAAAATCATGTCTTATATCCAAGTTGCAGTCCAGGCAAGCGAGCGATGACTTTATCCAAGTTGCAGTCCAGGCAAGCGAGCGATGACTTTATCCAAGCTGCAGTCCAGGCAAGCGAGCGATGCTTATATCCAAGCTGCAGTCCAGGCAAGCGAGCGATGACTTTATCCAAGCTGCAGTCCAGGCAAGCGAGCGATGCTTATATCCAAGCTGCAGTCCAGGCAAGCGAGCGATGCTTATATCCAAGCTGCAGTCCAGGCAAGCGAGCGATGACTTTATCCAAGCTGCAGTCCAGGCAAGCGAGCGATGCTTATATCCAAGCTGCAGTCCAGGCAAGCGAGCGATGCTTATATCCAAGCTGCAGTCCAGGCAAGCAAGCGATGACTTTATCCACGCTGCAGTCCAGGCAAGCGAGCGATTACTTTATCCAAGCTGCAGTCCAGGCAAGCGAGCGATGCTTATACCCAAGCTGCAGTCCAGGCAAGCGAGCGATGCTTATACCCAAGCTGCAGTCCAGGCAAGCGAGCGATACTTTATCCAAGCTGCAGTCCAGGCAAGCGAGCGATGACTTTATCCAAGCTGCAGTCCAGGCAAGCGAGCGATTACTTTATCCAAGCTGCAGTCCAGGCAAGCGAGCGATGCTTATACCCAAGCTGCAGTCCAGGCAAGCGAGCGATGACTTTATCCAAGCTGCAGTCCAGGCAAGCGAGCGATGCTTATACCCAAGCTGCAGTCCAGGCAAGCGAGCGATGCTTATACCCAAGCTGCAGTCCAGGCAAGCAAGCGATGCTTATATCCAAGCTGCAGTCCAGGCAAGCAAGCGATGCTTATACCCAAGCTGCAGTCCAGGCAAGCGAGCGATGCTTATACCCAAGCTGCAGTCCAGGCAAGCGAGCGATGCTTATACCCAAGCTGCAGTCCAGGCAAGCAAGCGATGCTTATATCCAAGCTGCAGTCCAGGCAAGCGAGCGATGCTTATACCCAAGCTGCAGTCCAGGCAAGCGAGCGATGCTTATACCCAAGCTGCAGTCCAGGCAAGCAAGCGATGCTTATATCCAAGCTTCAGTCCAGGCAAAAGACCACTGCTCTTAAGTCCCCACAGATGTTCCACGAATATTCTTCCAAGTAGACCTTTTCTAGTTCCACATTTCCATATGACTAGTGACCGTAGCATGTACTAATGCTTCAGTTTGAAATATA
This sequence comes from Procambarus virginalis, assembly GCA_020271785.1. Lineage (NCBI taxonomy): Eukaryota > Metazoa > Arthropoda > Malacostraca > Decapoda > Cambaridae > Procambarus > Procambarus virginalis. The sequence goes on along the minus strand of WNGS01107071.1, from coordinate 8,242 downwards.
TATATAGTTCAGCTGTGAAGAAGAAGAAGAAAAGCTTTTAAATATACTTTAGAAGTCAGTGGACTCGGTGAACACTCGGGAGTGTTCACCGAGTTTTCTAAAGTTCACTGACTCTTCCACACGTCGTCTTGATGACCAAGGACCTACGTTGCGGAACGCTCGTTAACAGGAAAATGCTTAATTTCCTTCTTGTAAAAGGAAATTGTTTGAAGACCTGATGATAATTTTGAAGGCGTCATACTTCACGTGTCATGATTGAGAAGTCTCCAGCCTTTTTTTAACCTGGATCTTAGAAGTTCCGCCTGCGTTTTTTTTCTGTGAGAAAAGATTTAAATCACCTACCTTGATCAGTCCAGCAACCAGGAGGCCTGGTCGACGACCGGGCCGCGGGGACGCTAAGCCCCGGAAGCACCTCAAGGTAACCTCAAGGTATGGTACTAAATCGTACACTAAACATCGATACCAAAAAAACTCTATATTGTCTACCATTAATGACAAACTACCTGTAAATTCAATAACCAAACAATTACAAGCAAAAAAAAATTGTATCATAAAAACTACGGATGATAGGAAAATTCTGAGTGTAGATTTGATTCAAAGTTAAACATTTTTATCCAGTATAAATGTTAACTGGGTCAAGAAATAGATTAACCAGTGTGGTTAAAGGTCGCTGCTATAATCATGGGTGACACAGGTGTACAGTGTGTGTGTTGGGGGGGGGGGGCTCGAGAGAGAGAGAGAGAGAGAGAGAGGGCAAAAGAGTAGAGAGGAAGGAAGTAGGAACGAGAAAGAGTTGAAGTGCCAGAGAAGCAAATCGAGAATTATTTTTTTTGGAGGTAAGAAAGTGGGGATGATAGAGAGAGTGTGGGCAGGGAGGGGGCAAGGAAGGGGTAGCGACAGAGGATTGGGGTAGGTGGGGTGGGGGGGGGGGTGGGGAGAAGGGAAGTTTCACTAGTGGTATCGTAAGGGAGAGTGGCTTTGACCTGGTTCCCTTCATCAACATCCCCTCCCCCCTTTCCTCTCCCCCACCCCCCCCCACACACCTCTCCTACCCTGTCTATCCATCATCACCAACACCCCCTATCCCCCTCCATCCCCCTATCCCTCCTCCCCCACTGGCATATTGACTACATCTCATACAAATAAACTGAATAGATTAATAAAACGACTTAACAAAAGGGTTATAAAACCCTGAACTCAAAACAAAACTCGAAATTGGATTCAAATTCCATTTTATTTTTAGATTTTGAACAGCAATAGGGAAGCCGCAGCAAGTTTAGAAGTGAACATGCCGCTCAGAGGCACATGTTGTCACATCTCGGAAGTCAACACAATGGAAAGTTGCGAGCCTGGATTGAATAAGTGCATGCGTGAGGGGAGAGTGGATATAAATAGAGGCGGTCTGGCTTGGGCCAGTATGCTTTCTGCGGAGTTGTTTGTTGTCTCTCTCGCATCTATCTCAACTCATCTCTAACCGAAGCTCGTCTGAGGTGCTTCAAGAGCTTCAACTGTTGGCCAGCTTCAACTTATCTTCAACCTAGACTCGTCTGAGGTGGAATCGACCCTCAACCCATCAATTTGCACTAACCATTTTGTGTATAATTAGTTCTGGGATAGGTTAGGTTAGTTGTTTTGTTTCTTCTAGTATAAATTCGGTTGATAGTACTTGAGTTAAGGTGCGATTCGAACACAGGAAGAGAGATCGCAATACTGATTTAAGTCAAGTTCGAACACAATCAGGTGTTTGATTTGTTCGTGNCTTAACCTCACTACCTTGAGGATACCTTGAGGTGCTTCCGGGGCTTATCGTCCCCGCGGCCCGGTCATCGACCAGGCCTCCTGGTTGCTGGACTGATCAACCAGGCTGTTGGACGCGGCTGCTCGCAGCCTGACGTATGAGTCACAGCCTGGTTGATCAGGTATCCTTTGGAGGTGCTTATCCAGTTCTCTCTTGAACACTGTGAGGGGTTTGCCAGTTATGTCCCTTATGTGTAGTGGAAGCGTGTTGAACAGTCTCGGGCCTCTGATGTTGATAGAGTTCTCTCTCAGAGTACCAGTTGCACCTCTGCTTTTCAACGGGGGTATTCTGCACATCCTGCCATGTCTTCTGGTCTCATGTGATGTTATTTCTGTGTGCAGGTTTGGGACCAGCCCCTCTAATATTTTCCACGTGTAAATTATTATGTATCTCTCCCGCCTGCGCTCAAGGGAATACAGATTTAGGCTCTTTAGTCGGTCCCAATAGTTTAGATGTTTTACCGAGTGGATTCTAGCAGTAAAGGATCTCTGCACGCTCTCCAGGTCAGCAATTTCACCAGCAGTGAAAGGGGCTGTCATTGTGCAGCAGTACTCCACTCTAGAGAGCACAAGCGTTTTGAAAAGTGTCATCATCGGTATAGCATCTCTAGTGTGAAAAGTTCTTGTTATCCAACCTGTCATTTTTCTTGCAGTTGTGACGGCTACTTTATTGTGTTCTTTAAAGGTAAGGTCTTCCGACATGAGTACACCCAGATCCTTTACATTGCCTTTTCGTTCTATGTTATGATTTGCCTGAGTTTTGTACGTGGTTTCAGTTTTATATTTTCATTTTTCCATAGCGCATGAGCTGGAACTTGTCTTCGTTAAACACCATATTATTTTCTGTAGCCCATAGAAAGACCTGATCTACATCTGACTGGAGGTTCGCCGTGTCCTCTATGTTGCCTACTCTCATGAAGATCCTAGTGTCATCTGCAAAGGATGATACAGTGCTATAGGTTGTGTTCTTGTCTATGTCCGATATAAGGATGAGAAAAAGTACTGGAGCAAGCACAGTACCCTGGGGGACTGAGCTCTTAACGGTTGACGGGTTGGATTTTATTTTGTTGACTATTACACATTGGGTTCTGTTGGTCAGGAAATTGTAGATCCATCTGCCTACTTTTCCGGTAATTCCTTTTGAGCGCATTTTATGGGCAATAACACCATGGTCACATTTATCAAAAGCTTTTGCAAAATCTGTGTAAATTACATCAGCGTTTTGTTTGTCTTCCATAGCATCTAATGCCATATCATAGTGGTCCAGCAACTGCGACAGGCAAGAGCGCCCTGTTCTGAAACCATGTTGTCCGGGGTTATGGAGATGCTGTGATTCCATGTATTTTGTGATCTTACTTCTTAGCACTCTCTCAAAATTTTTATGATGTGCGATGTTAGTGCTATCGGTCTGTAATTTTTTGCCTCTGCCTTATTTCCTCCTTTATGAAGTGGTGCTATCTCTGCTGTTTTTAGTATATCAGGAATAACGCCAGTATCTAGGCTTTGTCTCCACAGAATGTGAAGGGCCTGCGATAGTGGTTTTTTACAGTTCTTGATGAATATGGAGTTCCAAGAATCCGGGCCTGGTGCGGAGTGCATAGGCATACTGTTTATGGCTTCTTCAAAATCCAGTGGGGATAGGGTGACGTCTGATATATGATTTGATGTTGGTATCATATCCATGAAAAATTCATTTGGGTTATCGATCTTTAGTGCGTTTAATGGCTCGCTGAAGACAGAGTCGTATTGCTTCCTCAGTAGCTCGCTCATTTCTTTGTTGTCATCGGTGAAAGTTCCATCTTCCTTTCGCAGGGGCCCGATACTAGATGTGGTTTTTGATCTTGATTTTGCATAGGAGAAAAAATATTTCGGGTTTCTCTCTATTTCACTGATGGCCTTTTGCTCTCTTTCCCTCTCCTGCGTTTTGTATGATTCTTGTAGCTTGAGTTCAATTTTTCCTATTTCGCTACCTAACCTTCTTCGCCGTTCCTGAGATAGGGTGCGACTCTCAAGTTGTACCGCGATTCGTTTTCTTCGCCTATATAGGGAACGACGTTCTCGTTCCAATCTGCATCTCTTCCTCTTTTTTCTTAGGGGATGCGGTTTGTACATATTTCTAGTGCTACTGAGCTTATTTTTTCCAGGCACTGGTTCAGGTTCGCAATTCCTAGCTGTTCTTCCCAGTTTATTTCTGTGAAGTCCTGGTTTATTTGCTCCCAGTTTATCTGTTTATTATTGAAGTTCCGTAGTCACTCCCCCCGTAGTCACTGATAAGTAAGCTAAACAAAGTAACGGTAAAGGCTGACAGGGAAACAAGAACAAAAGCAAAGCACAGAGAGAAAAAAGCCGTTAGTGGAGGTGAGAGAGAGAGACATAGATGGAAATAACCAAGTAAAACAATGAAGTGATTAAAGGATTTAATATCCTTTGAGAGAGTTACTCTCTCTCTCTCTCTCTCTCTCTCTCTCTCTCTCTCTCCTCTCTCTCTCTCTCTATCTCTCTCTCTCTCTCTCTGACTGAGGATAAATATAAAACCACATTTTACATTTAAAGAGAATTAGTTCATTCGTAGCTACCCAAATGTTCTCCATGTATAACACTTGTCCAATTGCGGCTGATCTTTGCCTGTGTTGCTTATCGTTCATAAACAGGGGGTTATAGCGATTGGGTTAATGACCATGTGTATATTTATAGCAACCCGTCCTCGACTTGAGCCCATTCCATCCAGCGGTCGACCCCACAGACGCATTCATAAATTTTAATATGCTGTTCATTCAAAACAGGAATTTTCTCAAATATAAATTAATATTATTATATATTAGCATATTGTGCATATTTAGGCATTGGTTAGGTTAGGTGTTTAGGTTCTGTTGGCGATTATTTGTATTTGTAGTACGTGGGTGAAGCATTTACAGCGTTGTGGTTCGAAGAAATTCGTCAGTGAAGCACTTGTTCCGTAAGTGTTCGAACGTCAGCAGTTGTGAGTCGTGTGTGAGGTGCGCTTCGAACACAAGAATTGAGCTAAGCACTGTTCGAAAAAAGTTAGAACTTGAATTTGAATTCTTTTTGAATTTCTGATCCCTTCCTCATAAATAGTAGGCAAAAACTTGTTAATTCAGCCGCCACCCCCCCCCCTCACCCTTCCTCGGCGCCTATTTACGAATGAAAACTTTACACGTGAATCCTATATGGCTACGCTCGAAGTGGTCTCGAGCAAGTTAAAGTCGTCTCGAGCAACTCGAAGTCGTCTTGAGCAAGTCGAAGTCGTCTCGAGCAAGTCGAAGTCGTCTCGAGCAAGTCGAAGTCGTCTCGAGCAACTCGAAGTCGTCTAGAGCAAGTTAAAGTCGTCTCGAGCAACTCGAAGTCGTCTCGAGCAAGTTAAAGTCGTCTCGAGCAAGTCGAAGTCGTCTCGAGCAAGTTAAAGTCGTCTCGAGCAACTCGAAGTCGTCTTGAGCAACTCGAAGTCGTCTCAAGCAAGTCGAAGTCATCTCGAGCAAGTCGAAGTCATCTCGAGCAAGTCGAAGTCATCTCAAGCAAGTCGAAGTCATCTCGAGCAAGTCGAAGTCATCTCAAGCAAGTCGAAGTCATCTCGAGCAAGTCGAAGTCATCTCAAGCAAGTCGAAGTCATCTCGAGCAATGCTTCGCTCAGTGCATTATTTCTCAGTTAAGCTTGAGGGCAGGTTAAAGGATGGGTTTGGAGTCGGGCGTATAGTTCCCACAAGCACAGTCTGAGGCTGGGCTCTTGTGTTGTTATCAGTGCTGAGTGAGTCAGCTGAGTGACTTCACCAGTGCTGAGCGAGTCAGCTGTGTGACATCAGCGTTTAGCGGATCAGTCTTCGCTGTGGGGTGGCGATCACGTTAAGTAATCTCCCGAGGAGTTAAACACACACACAATGGAACAGGTAAATAAAGTAGTTAACGATACCCATTAACTAACAACAATGGCGGGGACCGTATCGTGACGTGAACGGTGTCTCTCTTCCTTTTGGTGTGGGTGGGAGAGAAGGCGGGATGGGATGGGGCGGAGGGAGGGAAGGGGGGTGGGGCAGAGAGAGAGAGAGAGAGTGACTCGCAAGGAAGATACTTTCAGATATTTAGGCAGATATAGATAGATGAATGATAAGGAATATGTAGAGAGATAGGGAAGGAAAGAGAATAATCGGAAACAGGCCCACACATAGGATATAATAATTAAATAAAAACACACACACACACACACACAAGAACCTTGAGTGTGGATCGGAAAGCGATGGAATATTTTCCCATACCTTGACTGTCCTAGTGATTACAGCACTTTATCTAACCTTCTCGTGACTTTTTATAAAGGTTAAAAGCTCTTGTGTTACAGCTATTGTCTTGCTGCACTCGGGGAGAGAGAGAGAGAGAGAGAGAGAGAGAGAGAGAGAGAGAGAGAGAGAGAGAGAGGGAAGGGAAGCAGAAAAGGCAGCCATTAACATAATTATAGTCCTGGGTTGCTGGCTTAAACAGGTATTTCCCCCCCAAGATGGGATGTGTTGGAAGGGGTCTACTGCGCCACGGACCCGCTTGACTTGACACCCGTCAGTGTGTCGAGACACTGCTCATAATATGTTGAATAGCATTGTTGTCTGTTGCCTTCTGTTCTGTAAATTTGGTTGCTGGACTTTGATGGTGAGGGATTTGGTGGTCGTTCTGGGTAGTGAGTGGACGGAACTAATGGTCTAGTGGTTATGAAACGGCAAGTTGGTGGTTGGTGATCGTTGAGTTATGAGAAGCTTGTGTGTTGTGTGTGTGTTGTGTGTGTTGTGTGTGTGTGTTGTGTGTGTGTGTGTGTGTGTGTGTTGTGTGTGTGTGTGTGTGTGTCAGAAATGAGCTATAACATATTTCCCATTCTGGGATCCCGGAGAGGATCACACGCACCGAAGAGGAGCTGGGCTTCTCCTATAGCATAGGACGAGACACTATATACACGTACAAAGTACAATTTGAGAGCGATAGTAGTGTTGTGGTGAGTGATGGTTGGTACATGTTACAAGTATTGGCCTCGTTACTTGCGTGTAGTTCCTAGGCATCTTCTCTTTGGCGTCACCATTACCACTATGACCATTGAAGCAGCCACCACCACCGGTATGACGGCTGCTGCCTCAACCATCATTACCATTACTAATACAAACTTCCTGCCCATCAGAGCGGCAAGCAGATAATTACAGGCCCAGCTCTTACGCCGCAGGGCCTGATGAGTGTCCAGAAGCTCCTTATGCCCCCTATGCATAAGGCTTCGCTGGGCGGTTGCGGTCAAGGGCTCCTCGAATGTCCAGAAGCTCCTTATGTCCCCTGTGCATAAGGCTTCGCTGGGCGGTTGCGGTCAAGGGCTCCTCGTATGTCCAGAAGCTCCTTATGTCCCCTTTGCATAAGGCTTCGCTGGGCGGTTGCGGTCAAGGGCTCCTCGAATGTCCAGAAGCTCCTTATGTCCCCTGTGCATAAGGCTTCGCTGGGCGGTTGCGGTCAAGGGCTCCTCGAATGTCCAGACGCTCCTTATGTCCCCTGTGCATAAGGCTTCGCTGGGTGCTTGCGGTCAAGGGCTCCGCGAAGACTTTGTGGTGCTAGGTATGTGTGACGCCATCGTTGAAGGTCTTGACAGTATTAAGATGACTCCCATAACAACGACGCGCTTATGGGGGTTGCAACGAGAAAGTTTCGCATAAACTCTCTTCCTGCTGAGTGATGTTGCATGTGCAATGTGTTGGAAAGTTTATTTTGAAACGGTGAGCGTTTCTACATCACATAGCTATGTTTTGCCAGAGTTGAGCTTCAGCTCTTGGACCGCTCATATCAGTCCTTTAACGATAATAGGGGGTTCCCGAACCATTTTGCTGTCATCTACGTTTGAAACTGTGTGATGAGTGACTACCATGTTGTTTGTTTTAGATTTAGCTACTCAGAACGAAGTGTCCATGTAGCACGGGCTATGGTGAGCCCGTAAAACCGTCTCTACCAATTTACTCCTCCTTTATTCAATTGATATGCCGTCCAACCCTATATTTCTTCTCTCCTGCGGTGACATAAGATTCAATTCCAGTAGCATTTCCCGTAGCTCGTGCCTCTCAGCTCTGGGATTAGTCTCATGACACACTCCTCTGAACTATCCCTCAAGTTCATTTTTTGTTTGGACAGACTCCAACTGTGTCCTGATCGCCATGTTCGGATTTCTGACGGGCAGTCGTATGTTGGTGAGCCACACACCTGGTGGTGTTACCCAGTTGACTTATGGCTCACATTAGAGGTTGTGTGTGTTGGGTACCTTACATCTCCGCGGCCCGGTCCTCGACCAGGCCTCTTACACACATACCAATGCGGGTATCTGATGGTACTGGTACTCCATGAGTGTTCCCCTTCCATGTGCTCCTTACATCTGGCCTGTCGCCAACACTTAGCTTCCTTCCTGTTCTGAGAACTCTTTGAGTTT
>WNGS01107057.1:0-10135 GCA_020271785.1 Procambarus virginalis | reverse complement strand
TCTCTCTTGCTCTCTCTCTCTCCCTTGCTCTCTCTCCTCTCCCCTTGCTATCTCTCTTGACAAGGGGCAAAATGGCAGGAGGCCGAAACAGGGTCATGGGTAGCAGCCAGGGTGATCAAACGCAGGAATTGCTAAACCAAGTTCTGGAGGAATTCAGGAGGGAGATGAATGAAATGGGATTACAATTAACAACCTGCAAAGTGAGCTGACATCAGCAAGGGATAAGATCAAATCTCTCACAGCGAAAAAATAAAGAGACCGAGCATCAGATTATCATCCAAAGGGAAGGTGGGAATGTTACATTGGAAGGAAATGCCTCTGTACCTGAAACATTTGCGGACATACTGAAAAAGAGCTCAGAAGCAATGGCCACAGTGAGGAGGTAGCCATGCAAGCTGCTACCTCACAGGAAGCAGCAAGGTGCACCACTCAGCTGCTGGAAAGAAAAAGATCAGTGGTAGTTGTAGGCATCAAAGAACAGGAAGGATCCAACAGGCAAGATGGAACGGCAAGGATAGAGAGGCAGTACATGGGCTACTGAAGGGGTTACAGATGGAAGGGGCTGTACATAACATTGAGAAGGTTTTCAGGTTGGGCTGGTACAACAGGGACAGAAACCGACTTGTAAAGGTGGTGTTTGCAAACGAAACCACGAAGGAGGATATTCTAGAAAGGAAGAGTCGTCTCCAACATGTGGAGGGATACAAAAAAGTATTCCTGCAGAGGACAGGACGAAGGAGGAGAGAGCCAGGGCAGCAGAGGCAAGGAGGAAGCGCAGGGAGAGAGAGCAAACCAGGAAATCACAGCCCCCAACACAACAGTCCCAGAGACAAGAGGGGGAACCCTAAACCAGCATCCCGCACACACAGAGGGGGGGGGGGCAACAACACCACCCCCTCTGCATAAAACCCTTCCTTCCCCCTCACCTTCCTACCCCACCCAACCCTCCCTCCCCCCCCCCTATTCTGACCCCGACACCCCATATCACCATGTCCCCCCTCCCACCTTTCCCCCCCAGTCCCCCTTCCCCCTTCATCCCATACCCTCCCTATTCCTCCTCCCCCCTCACCCGTATCCTCCATGTCCCCCCTATCTCCTTAACCCACACCCTACCGGCCTTCCCCTTAAACCCCACCCCCCCCCAAACCTCTGAGACCCTGCAAACCACCTCACAGATCCTCTCACCACGGAACAGCTTCCCACACCAGTAGAATACTCGCCAGAAAGGGATATGTAAATGAACAGAAGAAAGTGAGCTTCAAGGCGATGTACACTAACATAGATGGGATTACAAATAAAACTAGTGAACTTGGAGAATGGGCACTAGAAGAAAACCCAGACATAATAGCACTCACAAAACAAATCTAACGAAAACATAACAAATGCAGTGTTCCACAGGGCTACTATGTAGTGAGGAAAGAGAGAGAAGGGAGAGGAGGTGTGTGGTGTGGCTTGCTACTAAGAGAAGGTTGGAGTTTCGAAGAGATGGTTATTCAGAACTGTGAAGGTTTCAGTGACTACATATCAGGCACCATTGCAACTGGAGGACAGAAAATATATTAGTAGTCATATATAAACCCCCACCGAATGACAGAAGACCCAGACAGGAATATGATAGAAACAACATGGCCACCATCAATATAATAGAGAGAGCAGCTTCTGTGGCTAGCGCAGGAACGGATCCAGATCTAATCATGGGAGACTTCAACCATGGGAAGATAGATTTGGGAACAGAGACCACATGGAGGCCCAGACACATGGAGAGCTAAGCTGCTGGATGTGGCGACAAGAAACTTTCTAAGCAACACGTCAAGGGACCGACAAGAATGAGAGGAGGGGATAACCAGCCTTGCTTGATCTGATATAAGGGGCTGGGTACCGAAAGGGAAACTATGAGGAGATGATAAATTCCTATGGGATATACATTGGGACACAGAACTCGGAACCAAGTCCGTACAAGACATGATGGACTATGTCACCCAAAAATGTCAGGAGGCTGTAAGCAGGTTTGTCCCAGCCCAACAGGAAAAAACAGAGAAGCAAAGGAAGAATCCGTGGTTTAATAGGGAATGTATGAAAGCAAAGGAGCTGAACAAAAGGGCATGGAGGAACTTCCGTAATAACAGAACACCAGAAAGTAGAGAGAGATACCAGAGAACCAGGAACGAGTATGTCAGTGTGAGAAGAGCAGCTGAGAAAAGGTATGAAAATGATATAGCTAATAAAGCCAAGACTGAACCAAAGCTACTACACAGTCACATCAGGAGGAAGACAACAGTGAAGGAACAGGTGATTAAACTTAGGGTGGGCGAGGACAGGTACACAGAGAATGACAAAGAGGTGTGTGAAGAACTCAACAAAAGGTTCCAGGAGGTCTTTACAATAGAACAGGGAGATATCACGGCGCTGGGAGAGGTGGCAGCAAACCAGGTGACCTTGGATAGGTTCGAAATTACAAGAGATGAGGTCAAAAAGCACCTATTGGAGCTGGATGTGAGAAAAGCTGTTGGGCCGGATGGAATCTCGCCATGGGTATTGAAAGAGTGTGCAGGAGCACTTTGCTTACCACTCTCCATAGTGTATAGTAAGTCACTGGAAACGGGGGACCTACCAGAAATATGGAAGACTGCTAATGTAGTACCAATATACAAAAAGGGTGACAGACAAGAGGCACTGAACTACAGGCCAGTGTCCTTAACTTGTATACCATGCAAGGTGATGGAGAAGATTGTGAGAAAAAACCTAGTAACACATCTGGAGAGAAGAGACTTCGTGACAACCCATCAACATGGGTTCAGGGAGGGTAAATCTTGCCTTACAGGCTTGATAGAATTCTACGATCAGGTGACAAGAATTAAGCAAGAAAGAGAAGGGTGGGCGGACTGCATTTTTTTGGACTGTCGGAAAGCCTTTGACACAGTACCCCATAAAAGGTTGATGCATAAGCTGGAGAAACAGGCAGGAGTAACAGGTAGGGCGCTCCAGTGGATAAGGGAGTACCTAAGCAATAGGAAGCAGAGAGTTACAGTGAGGGGTGAGACCTCAGACTGGCGTGAAGTCACCAGTGGAGTCCCACAGGGCTCTGTACTTGGACCTATCCTGTTTCTGATATACGTAAATGATCTCCCAGAGGGTATAGACTCATTCCTCTCAATGTTTGCTGACGACGCCAAAATTATGAGAAGGATTAAGACAGAGGAGGACAGCTTGAGACTTCAAGAAGACCTGGACAAGCTGCAGGAATGGTCGAACAAATGGCTGTTAGAGTTTAACCCAAGCAAATGTAATGTAATGAAGATAGGGGTAGGAAGCAGGAGACCAGATACAAGGTATCATTTGGGAGATGAAATACTTCAAGAGTCAGAGAGAGAGAAAGACCTGGGGGTTGATATCACGCCAGACCTGTCCCCTGAAGCTCATATCAAGAGGATAACATCAGCAGCATATGCCAGGTTGGCTAACATAAGAACGGCCTTTAGAAACTTGTGTAAGGAATCTTTCAGAACATTATATACCACATATGTCAGACCAATCCTGGAGTATGCGGCTCCAGCATGGAGTCCCTATCTAGTCAAGCATAAGACTAAACTGGAAAAGGTTCAAAGGTTTGCCACCAGACTAGTACCCGAGCTGAGAGGTATGAGCTACGAGGAGCGACTGCAGGAATTAAACCTCACTTCGTTGGAAGACAGAAGAGTTAGGGGGGACATGATCACCACATTCAAGATTCTCAGGGGAATCGACAGGGTTGATAAAGACAGGCTGTTTAACACAAGGGGCACACGCACTAGGGGACACAGGTGGAAACTGAGTGCCCAAATGAGCCACAGAGATATTAGAAAGAACTTTTTTAGTGTCAGAGTGGTTGACAAATGGAATGCATTAGGAAGCGATGTGGTGGAGGCTGACTCCATACACAGTTTCAAGTGTAGATATGATAGAGCCCATTAGGCTCAGGAAACTGTACACCTGTTGATTGACGGTTGAGAGGCGGGACCAAAGAGCCAGAGCTCAACCCCCGCAAGCACAACTAGGTGAGTACAACTAGGTGAGTACACACACACACACACACACACACACACACAGCGACGGTGGGAGACACACGCGATTAGCGAGGTCCGCGGAAATTCGTCAATTTCACGGGACATTGAAGGATTATTGAGGCTAGATCATAGTATTTGGCCTCTCGCAGTGTGTAGCTAGCAGGGTGCTACATAGCATAGTCATATCGCTAGCGATTGTGCGAAGAAATCAAAAGTGGAGCTAGTGGATCACCGGTGCATAGTGTGGAGGACAGCGTAAGGCGACCTGACCTGACCGGCAGCTGGGTCGACCCACCGTGGCCGTGGAACTGGTGATTGTGTTTGTTGGGTGGTGATTGTGATCAGTGATACAGTAAATTAGTGAACCGCAACACAACGATACAGTGACTGACTCCAGAGTTTTGTGTAGATAGAAGAACACCTTAGTGAATCACCTAGTGGAAGCCGACGACGGAGCATCATCATCGACCATATGTCATCACTCATCTAGTTGTGTGAACGGGAAACAATCTGGTAGGTACCCGCCTTTCTGGTCAATTAATCAGGTGTACAGTGTGAGGTAAAATAGTATCAAATTCTTGTTCAGGATATTATATTTCATTAAAATCTCAGCGTGGCTCATTGGGTAGAAGTTACCGCTTACGAGAACTAGGGACACACTCACGCACGCACGCACGCGCACACGCACCCCACACCCCACACACACGCGCCCCTGATTAACACATTTCGTGGAAAAAGGATAAAAAACCTCCCATAATCCTCCCTCACTCTACCTGCCGTAAGCTGACCTTACCTCACCTCTCAACCCCATCCCAAGGAACACACGCTCTCTCTCTCTCTCTCTCTCTCTCTCTCTCTCTCTCTCTCTCTCTCTCTCTCTCTCTCTCTCTCTCTCTCTCTCTCTCTCTCTCTCTCTCTCTCTCTCTCTCTCTCTTGCTCTCTCTCTCTTGTTTGCTCTCTCTGGGTCTCTCCTGTTCTCTCTTTGCTCTCTTGCTCTCTCTCTCCCTTGCTCTCTCTCTCTCTCTGTTCGCTCTCTCTGGGTCTCTCCTGTTCTCTCTTTTGCTCTCTTGCTCTCTCTCTCCCTTGCTCTCTCTCTCTCTCCCTTGCTACCTCTCTTGACAAGGGGCAAAATGGCAGGAGGCCGAAACAGGGTTATGGGAAGCAGCCAGGGCGAACAAACGCAAGAATTGCTACACCAAGCACTGGAGGAATTCAGGAGGGAGATGAATGAAATGAGGATTACAATTAACAACCTGCAAAGTGAGCTGACATCAGCAAGGGAGGAGATCAAATCTCTCACAGCGAAAAATAAAGAGACCGAGCATCAGATTATCATCCAAAGGGAAGGTGGGAATGTTACATTGGAAGGAAATGCCTCTGTACCTGACACATTTGCGGACATATTGAAAAAGAGCTCAGAAGCAATGGCCACAGTGAGGGAGGTAGCCATGCAAGCTGCTACCTCACAGGAAGCAGCAAGGTGCACCACTCAACTGCTGGAGAGAAAGAGATCAGTGGTAGTTGTAGGCATCAAAGAACAGGAAGGATCCAACAGGCAAGAATGGAATGGCAAGGATAGAGAGGCAGTACATGGGCTACTGAAGGGGTTACAGATGGAAGAGGCTGCACACAACATTGAGAAGGTTTTCAGGTTGGGCTGGTACAACAGGGACAGAAACCGACTTGTAAAGGTGGTGTTTGCAAACGAAACCACGAAGGAGGATATTCTAGAAAAGAAGAGTCGTCTCCAACATGTGGAGGGATACAAACAAGTATTCCTGCAGAGGGACAGGACGAAGGAGGAGAGAGCCAGGGCAGCAGAGGCAAGGAGGAAGCGCAGGGAGAGAGGAGCAAACCAGGAAATCACAGCCCCCAACACAGCAGTCCCAGAGACAAGAGGGGAACCCAAAACCAGCATCCCAGCAACACCAGAGGGGGGGGGCAACACCACCAACCCCCTCTGCATAGAAACCCTTCCTTCCCCTCACCCTACCTGCCCCCACCCAACCCTCCCTCCCCCCCACCCCATTCTGACCCCGACACCCCATCCCCATTCCCATCATGTCCCCCCTCCCACCTTTCCCCCCCAGTCCCCCTTCCCCCTTCATCCCATACCCTCCCTATTCCTCCTCCCCCCTCACCCCGTATCCTCCATGTCCCCCCTATCTCCTTAACCCACACCCTACCCGTTCCCCCTTCCCTTAAACCCCCACCCCCCACCCCAAAACCCTCTGCGACCCTGCAAACCACCTCACAGATCCTCTCACCCACGGAACAGCTTCCCACACCAGTAGAATACTCGCCAAGAAAGGGATATGTAAATGAACAGAAGAAAGTGAGCTTCAAGGCGATGTACACTAACATAGATGGGATTACAAATAAAACTAGTGAACTTGGAGAGTGGGCACTAGAAGAAAACCCAGACATAATAGCACTCACAGAAACAAAGCTAACGAAAATCATAACAAATGCAGTGTTTCCACAGGGCTACTATGTAGTGAGGAAAGAGAGAGAAGGGAGAGGAGGAGGTGGTGTGGCTTTGCTACTAAGAGAAGGTTGGAGTTTCGAAGAGATGGTAATTCAGAACTGTGAAGGTTTCAGGGACTACATATCAGGCACCATTGCAACTGGAGGACAGAAAATTATAATAGTAGTCATATATAACCCCCCACCGAATGACAGAAGACCCAGACAGGAATATGATAGAAACAACATGGCCACCATCAATATAATAGAGAGAGCAGCTTCTGTGGCTAGCAGGAACGGATCCAGACTTCTAATCATGGGAGACTTCAACCATGGGAAGATAGATTGGGGGAACAGAGACCCACACGGAGGCCCAGACACATGGAGAGCTAAGCTGCTGGATGTGGCAACAAGAAACTTTCTAAGTCAACACGTCAAGGGACCGACAAGAATGAGAGGAGGGGATGAACCAGCCTTGCTTGATTTGATATTTACCCTAAATGAGTCGGATATAAGGGAAGTTAAGTTGGAAGCCCCTTGGGAATGAGTGATCATAGTGTATTGAGCTTTGAGTACCTGGTTGAGCTAGGAATTATCACCCCCAAAAAAGAACTGGGAACCAAAGGGCTGGCGTACAGAAAGGGAAACTATGAGGAGATGAATAAATTCCTATGGGATATACATTGGGACACAGAACTCGGAACCAAGTCCGTACAAGACATGATGGACTATGTCACCCAAAAATGTCAGGAGGCTGTAAGCAGGTTTGTCCCAGCCCAACAGGAAAAAACAGAGAAGCAAAGGAAGAATCCGTGGTTTAATAGGGAATGTATGAAAGCAAAGGAGCTGAACAAAAGGGCATGGAGGAACTTCCGTAATAACAGAACACCAGAAAGTAGAGAGAGATACCAGAGAACCAGGAACGAGTATGTCAGTGTGAGAAGAGCAGCTGAGAAAAGGTATGAAAATGATATAGCTAACAAAGCCAAGACTGAACCAAAGCTACTACACAGTCACATCAGGAGGAAGACAACAGTGAAGGAACAGGTGATTAAACTTAGGGTGGGCGAGGACAGGTACACAGAGAATGACAAAGAGGTGTGTGAAGAACTCAACAAAAGGTTCCAGGAGGTCTTTACAATAGAACAGGGAGATATCACGGCGCTGGGAGAGGTGGCAGCAAACCAGGTGACCTTGGATAGGTTCGAAATTACAAGAGATGAGGTCAAAAAGCACCTATTGGAGCTGGATGTGAGAAAAGCTGTTGGGCCGGATGGAATCTCGCCATGGGTATTGAAAGAGTGTGCAGGAGCACTTTGCTTACCACTCTCCATAGTGTATAGTAAGTCACTGGAAACGGGGGACCTACCAGAAATATGGAAGACTGCTAATGTAGTACCAATATACAAAAAGGGTGACAGACAAGAGGCACTGAACTACAGGCCAGTGTCCTTAACTTGTATACCATGCAAGGTGATGGAGAAGATTGTGAGAAAAAACCTAGTAACACATCTGGAGAGAAGAGACTTCGTGACAACCCATCAACATGGGTTCAGGGAGGGTAAATCTTGCCTTACAGGCTTGATAGAATTCTACGATCAGGTGACAAGAATTAAGCAAGAAAGAGAAGGGTGGGCGGACTGCATTTTTTGGACTGTCGGAAAGCCTTTGACACAGTACCCCATAAAAGGTTGATGCATAAGCTGGAGAAACAGGCAGGAGTAACAGGTAGGGCGCTCCAGTGGATAAGGGAGTACCTAAGCAATAGGAAGCAGAGAGTTACAGTGAGGGGTGAGACCTCAGACTGGCGTGAAGTCACCAGTGGAGTCCCACAGGGCTCTGTACTTGGACCTATCCTGTTTCTGATATACGTAAATGATCTCCCAGAGGGTATAGACTCATTCCTCTCAATGTTTGCTGACGACGCCAAAATTATGAGAAGGATTAAGACAGAGGAGGACAGCTTGAGACTTCAAGAAGACCTGGACAAGCTGCAGGAATGGTCGAACAAATGGCTGTTAGAGTTTAACCCAAGCAAATGTAATGTAATGAAGATAGGGGTAGGAAGCAGGAGACCAGATACAAGGTATCATTTGGGAGATGAAATACTTCAAGAGTCAGAGAGAGAGAAAGACCTGGGGGTTGATATCACGCCAGACCTGTCCCCTGAAGCTCATATCAAGAGGATAACATCAGCAGCATATGCCAGGTTGGCTAACATAAGAACGGCCTTTAGAAACTTGTGTAAGGAATCTTTCAGAACATTATATACCACATATGTCAGACCAATCCTGGAGTATGCGGCTCCAGCATGGAGTCCCTATCTAGTCAAGCATAAGACTAAACTGGAAAAGGTTCAAAGGTTTGCCACCAGACTAGTACCCGAGCTGAGAGGTATGAGCTACGAGGAGCGACTGCAGGAATTAAACCTCACTTCGTTGGAAGACAGAAGAGTTAGGGGGGACATGATCACCACATTCAAGATTCTCAGGGGAATCGACAGGGTTGATAAAGACAGGCTGTTTAACACAAGGGGCACACGCACTAGGGGACACAGGTGGAAACTGAGTGCCCAAATGAGCCACAGAGATATTAGAAAGAACTTTTTTAGTGTCAGAGTGGTTGACAAATGGAATGCATTAGGAAGCGATGTGGTGGAGGCTGACTCCATACACAGTTTCAAGTGTAGATATGATAGAGCCCATTAGGCTCAGGAAACTGTACACCTGTTGATTGACGGTTGAGAGGCGGGACCAAAGAGCCAGAGCTCAACCCCCGCAAGCACAACTAGGTGAGTACAACTAGGTGAGTACACACACACACACACAACACACACACACACACAAAATACACAACATACACACACACCACACACTTACCCCCACATACACCACCTAATGCCAGTCTATCACCTGCAGTAAATATGAACCTGAAAGTCAGAAAGCTACTAAAGGCTGCAGCCGGGGGATGTGTGTGTGTGTGTTCGATAAAAATATATGTTGTTTAAATAAGATGGAGGAAAAGAGACCGAGAGACGGTACATTAGAAAACCGACGGCTTGTAGGGGGGGAAAGGCGGGGTCCAAGAGCTAAACAGCTAAATCTTGGAAAATATAATTATAACTATTTATACACCACACATACATGTTTCACATGATTTTGGCTGAGGGCACACTGATGGCTGATGGCCCCGTCGAGGCCATCTGTGATGGCCTTCAACGGGGCAGGAAAGTCGGCAGGTGATCAAAGGGCTCCCACATCCTCCACGTACCTGAGGATTTTTTCCGGCTTAATTTTAAACGGAAGTATTGTCCCTTGGGCATTTACGGGTTCAGCGGGTGGGTGGGTCCGTGGGTTTATCCACTATGAGTGAAAACAATCGGGCCTATTCTATATTTTATATTGCCGCTTGTAGAGCTAGATGCTGTACTATTAATTAATATCTGGATTAATATCTTTCAATATTTCCGGTATTTGTTAAAGGTATCGCTTAAATACCGAACATACTGTTATTGGACACCGCTTAATTGACAATGTCTCAAAAACGCAGGCTAAAGATGTGCGTGGCTCCTGCGATTGCAAGGATGCTCTTTTGCTGTTCAATGATGCGCCTTAGTCGTCCCCTCT
>WNGS01107053.1:0-10898 GCA_020271785.1 Procambarus virginalis | reverse complement strand
CCAATCAGCAGATTTCACTGGAGAATTAATCAAATTCTCCCAGCCCGATGGAATCATTGCTTCCCTGGACGATGGAATCCCTATTTACCACCGTCCCAGTCCGACACCAACCAGAGGAATGAACTGGCAAGTTACGATCAATACAGACGACGAGCAGCACCTCAAAATAGACATACCTGAGCCACCATGAAGAGTCTTCTCCCAAAGCAGTACAAAAGGAAGCCCCTTTCATCAGTCCCCAAGGAGACATGTATTTACAAATAGACGGAGTAGCAATGGGCTCCCCCTTAAGAGTTTTATTTGCCAATTTTTATATGGGAACCATCGACGACAGGGTATACTATACTTACTTGGAGTGTATGGAGTTAGGAGTTCATTGAGTTTTTTTGATAAAAGTGATAAGTTGGAGTTGGTATTTGGCTGATTATAGGTCGTAGTGGGTTACCTGGTTTATGTGTCTTAACATTGCCATAGGCATATCCTAAGCCATAGTCGCCTTGAAGTTTATTGAAATGCACACTACCTTTCTTTGCGTTTATTGCCGTAATTGTTTTGTTTACTTTCCGCTTAAGGTCTTCCACTGGGTTCCTCGTGATTCGTTGAAATTTGGAGTCATCATTAAGGATATCGCTAATTTTGTTCATGTATTCTTGGGTAGAAATCAATACATATGCTGCTGTCTTATCGGCTTTTCTTATTGTTACGTCTTTCAGGATTTTTAGTTGATTTGCTGCTTCTTTGAGTCGTGGGGTTAAGATTGTAGATGAATATGTTCCTCGTTTTTTCCCCGCTTCTGCTAGTAGTTCAGCCTGAAGTGTGTCAGAGGTGATGACTTTTTTGTTGTCTTCTAGCTTATGGATGTCGTCCAGAAGCATTTCGATTTCCAGGCGTTTTTGATGCACTGGATTAATCTTTGTATGTAGATACCAGCTGCCTCGTATGGGCCAACAGGCCTTCTGCGGTTACCTATATTCTTATGTTCATATGTGTGACCCCACTTATATCCCCTTTGTATCCCCTTTTGTTTTCACATTTATTATCTTATCACCTGACCCAGTGCGGGTATAAAATCAAATCACATTGTAAAATTCATTCACTTGAGAATGAACCATGGAGGTTCGAAACGTTGTGCATATTGTATAAATAAGTGTAATACATTCTATAGTAATTTACCTCTTTTCTTCACCCGGAAATTACGAAAATGAGTTTTGGAGAACTTCTATTTCAGCTAAGCCCTGATGCTAAGAAAATAGTTAGAGGGATAGAAGCCCTAAATCAGAAGTTAGTAAATACAGAATATGCAGTCATATTTAATGAAACATGTTTAAAAGAAAACCTGCTGCCAATATATATATATATATATATATATATATATATATATATATATATATATATATATATATATATATATATATATATATTAGTATATTTGGTAGCAGTCTTTCCTGTAGACATATATTATTAAATATGACCGAAAAAGTAAGATTAATAATTTTAACACGAATTTTCTCTATATTTCTTATGTTTCTTTTCACTGTCGGTGGTAATTGAAAATCAGTTCTCCAAAATTAATTTTTATTTCTAGTCTGACGCGACGCTAGAACGTGTTTCATAATAACTTATTACGTTTTCAAAGACTTTAGGTTACACACACACAACTAACACTAAACAGAGTTTGTTGTTGTTGTTATAGATTCAGCTACTCGGAACAAGTTCCAAGTAGCACGGGCTATGGTGAGCCCGTAACTTATCTGGCACAGGAGCGGGGCAAGAAGCAAGGGCTATGGTTAGCCTCGTGGACAGGAGATATCTCCCGAATTTCAATTCGGATTGAAAGCAAAGGTCAACAAATTGATCGAAACTGTGAACGCCAAGAAATCCGGGCTCCACCTGCCAAAGATTATTGGAGAATGCAAACCTGGATACGCATATGGAAATGTCAAGACACACATGCCTGGAAACCCACTTCGGCCAATCATCAGCCAGATACCCACACCTACGTACAGACTGGCAAAGTGACTCAACGGCTTGCTGACTCCTTATGTCCCTTGCACCTTCAGCCTGAAGTCTCCAAAGGAATTTGTTGACTTACTGCGGGGAACACGGGCCACAGGGATAAGAGCCTCGTTGGACGTAGAATCACTGTTTACCAACGTACCTGTGGATGAAACAATCGGGATGATAGCGGACAAGTGTATCGTGATCCAGCCTGTACTCCTCTTGACAAACCAGAAAGCATTCTAAGGAAACTACTCCAAGCTTGTATTAAAGAGGCACCCTTCTTGAGCCCGGATGGGCACATGTATAAGCAAGTAGATGGGGTCTCCATGGGTTCTCCCCTAGGTGTCCTGTTTGCGAACTTCTACATGGATACCATCGAACAAAAGGTCTTAGTCGATATGAACTTGAAACTGGCCATATACTGCAGGTATGCTGACGACATTTTTACACAAGTACCTGATGTCAGACATCTGCAGGAGCTGAAGGAGGCATTTGAGCAGAATTCCGTGTTGCATTTCACTTACGAGATGGAAAAGGATGGGAAACTACCCTTTCTAGATGTAACAGTCATGGAAAGGAGCGGAGGATTCCACACTGCAGTCTACACTAAGGAAACAATATAGGAATGTGCCTCAATGCCAACAGTGACTGCCCAGACAAGTACAAGAGGAGTGTTGTTAACGCTAATGTCGACCGTGCTCTCAGCCACAGCTCAGGATGGAAGCAAGTCGATGAAGAACTTTGTAGGGTAAGGCAGGTCCTAGTCAACAACGGCTTCTCCAATGGTTTTGTTGAAGACATCATAATAAGGAAGGTGAAGAGACTACTAACACAACACCTGTACCCCCTATTAGACTATTTTACAGGTACTTCTTTTTCCACAGCTCATAAAACGGAGGAAAGGGTCCTGAAAGATATTGTTAATAGAAACGTTATCCCTACAGACAAAATCAGAAGATACAATTGACGATTTACTATAAAACCAAGAAAACTGCCAACCTACACATGAGAAACTCTCCAGACACAAAGCAGAATGCTTTGAAAGATAGCAATGTCGTCTATGCCTTCAAATGCCCACTTGGGTACTGTAAGCCTCAAAGAACTCAGTATATAGGCAAGACAACAACATCTCTTTCCAGGGGATTAACGATGCATAAGCAAAAGGGCTCTGTCAAGGAACATATAATCTCTTCCCACAACCAGACCATCACCAGAGAAGTCTTAACAAAAAACACGGAAATCATCGATAGATGCAGCGATAGCAGGCGGCTTGATATCTGCGAGGCACTACACATTAAGAAGTCAACACCAGCAATCAACAGCCAATTAATGCACAATTATATTCTACCCACTTCAAGAAGAGGGTAGAATATGGAGAGAGCATCTAAATGATGCTCCAATATAGAAGCATCAAGAAATATGAGCCAATAGGCCCTCTGCAGTTACTTCGATTCTTCCCTTTAGCTTATACCTGTTATTTCGTGTTCTGGCTTGTGTTGAAAGTTATTTTTCACCTCATCCAAAACTATTGTAACATATCACCTCACCGAATGCAGGTATAAAATGAAAGCTGTTTAAACTCTGTTTAGTGTTAGTTGTGTGTGTGTAACCTAAAGTCCTTGAAAATGTATAAGTTATTACGAAACGCGTTCTAGCGTCGCGTCAGACTAGAATAAAAATGAATTTTGGAGAACTGATTTTTCAATACCACCGACAGTGAAAAGAAACATAAGAAATATAGAGAAAATTCGTGTTAGAATTATTAATCTTACTATTTCGGTCATATTTAATATATATATATATATATATATATATATATTATATATATATATACCTATACCTATACCCAGACTTACCTATTTCCTCAGGTGTGCTCCTTCTTTTGACAGCCCAAAATTAACGGAATACGATTCACTCCTAAAGACAATAACTATGAAGTGTTAAACCTCTCCCTGCAAGATGACCAGTGGGACCAAGCAACGCTCCCAGTTAGACTTGGGGGTATAGGTATTCGCAAGGCGACACAGTTAGCATTGCCGGCATTCTTATCCTCGACCAGTGCTACAAGTGAATTAGTGAAGGAAATACTACCAGAATACCTAAGGAACTCCATTGGGATTCGTGATCCCAAATTTGTGGAAGGAGCTGGTCGGTGGGACACACTCGCCAATTCACACACCCGACCAACTTGTCCAAACGACGGTAAACAGGCCAAATGGGATAGCCCTATAGTGGAGAACATCGCCAAAGCATTGCTGGACGTAGCTTCTCAGAAGGACAGAGCGCGTCTCCTAGCTGTGCAAGCCCCCCATGCTGGGGACTTCCTGTTGGCAGTCCCTAATTCCGCCTTGGGCACCCGCCTGGATCATCGGGCCCTAAGTATTGGTGTTGCTCTGCGCCTTGCCGCCCCTATCTCCACCGAGCACCGGTGTATTTGCGGCCAGGCACGGGCAGACCAATACGGCAGCCATGGTCTCATCTGTCGTAAGACACAGGGAAAGATTGCCAGACACGAGGCAGTCAATGACATCATCAAGAGAAGTTTGGCTACAGCTGGGTGTCCAGCACAAAGGGAACCCCAGCTGTGCAGACCTGACAACAGCCAAAAACGCCCAGATGGAGTCACCCTGCAGCCATGGAGGGAAGGTAAACAGGTCGTATGGGATTACACCTGTGCATCTACATTGGCTGATACCTATTTACGTTACAGCTCAGCGGAGGGAGGTGGGGCAGCCACCTTCAGGGAGACCCAGAAAATCCACAAGTACAGAAACCTAGAACGTTGTTACAGGTTCGTGCCGATAGGCTCAGAGACTCTGGGCGCCTGGGGTAAATGTGCACTCAAGTTTTTAAAGGAGGTTGGTGAGGAACTCATTGGGAAAACTAGAGACCCACGAGCAGCCAGTTTCCTATTCCAGCGCCTCAGTGTCGCAGTGCAGAGGGGAAATGCGTGCTGTATCCTGGGTACGCACCCAACCTCCGAGGAGCTGGACGAGGTCTTCGAACGCTGATTGTTTAATTGTTATATATTTGTGTGTGTGTGTGTGTTCTCTGTATATATATATATATATATATATATATATATATCATTGTAATCATTGAGCCTATTAGAAATTGTGTTAGATATAAGAATAACAATTATACGTTACATTTTATATATGAACATAAGAACATAAGAACAAAGGTAACTGCAGAAGGCCCACTGGCCCATACGAGGCAGCTCCTATTTATAACCACCCAATCCCACTCATATACTTGTCCAACCCGCGCTTGAATCAATCGAGGGACCCCACCTCCACCACGTTACGCGGTAATTGGTTCCACAAATTTGTCCATATCTGTGTTTGTGTCCCTCTCTTCAATACTTACTGGTATTAGTGCATATTCTTATCACAGGGATTATGGGATCATACCCGTGAGGGTAGTAGAGAGTACCCTTCATGTTAGAGCAAGGCCAGAGCTTCAAGAATACTTTCTGGGACTACAATCCCTCATATTTCACCCACAAGACAATTATTTTTTTAATGCCATAAGTACACGCTGGCTCGAGCTGGGCGACTCACACCTTTGTCAGGTACTGTATCTGTGGATGGAAGCAACACACACACACACGATGCTCCATTTCCAAAGGCCAGTCCAGCCCAGAGTCAGCAACTACCAAAGCCTACACCAAGACGTGGGCTTGCACTTGTCCTGCTAGGGCAAGGCTCTATGCCTACAGCCTTCTACTTCACTTATACCGTTTTTTTCTGCAGGTACTGAATCAATAGTTCATGTTATCTTCGCCAGCTGGTTAACTGCTGGTGACTGACAAGCACACGGCTCTCTCATTACCTCGGTGCACTCTCCAAACTGTACTACACTGACTTGCCGATTCCGTTCTTCAGTATCATATTACCCAGACAAGACTGATGTTATCATGTGCTTCGGACACGAGACCATCATAAGAAAATAGCATTCTGCAGATGGTTTTGGTCCATGCGAGGCAGCACCTATTAATTGCCTTTATTACCCTCACTCATGATCTTGGCCAGCCTATGCTTGGAACATGCTAGTTCGCTTGTCGATGGTATTTTTTGTTTACTAGTTACGCACATCTGCAATGCAATATTAGATCAAATACTTACCTATTTATATTCTAAATCAAGAATCTTGTCCTAGAATACATGGAATACACAAAATACATGGAATCACAGCATCTCCATAACCCTGGACAAAATGGCTACAGAACAGTGCGCTCTTGCCTGTCACAGTTACAGGACCACTATGACATTCCTTGTCATAGTGGCATTAGATGCCTTGGAAGACAAACAAAACGCTGATGTAATTTACACAGATTTTGCAAAAGCCTTCGACAAATGTAACCATGGTGTTATTGCACATAAAATGCGTTCAAAATGAATTACCGGAAAAATAGGCAGATGGATCTACAATTTCCTGACTAACAGAACCCAATGTGCAATAGTCAACAAAATAAAATCAGGTCTATCAACCTTGAAGAGCTCAGTCCCTCAGGGTACTGTGCTTGCTCCAGTACTTTTTCTCATCCTCATTTCCGACATAGACAAGGACACAATCTATAGTACTGTATCATCCTTTGCAGATGACACTAGGATTTTCATAAGAGTAGACAACATAGAGGACACGGCAAATCTCCAATCAGATGTAAATCAAGTCTTTCTATGGGCTACAGAATATAGTATGGTGGTTTAACGAAGATAAGTTCCAGCTCATGCGCAATGGAAAAAATTAAAATATAAAAACAGAAACCACGTACGAAACTCAGTCAAATCATAACATAGAACGAAAATGCAATGTAAAGGATTTGGGTGTACTCATGTCCGAAGACCTTATCTCTAAAGAACACAATAAAGTAGCCATCACAACTGCAAGAAAAATGACAGGTTGGATAACAAGAACCTTTCACACTAGAGATGCTATACTGATGATGATACTTTTCAAGACGCTTGTGCTCTCTTGAGTGGAGTACTGCTGCACAATGACAGCCCCTTTCAAAGCTGGAGAAATTACTGACCTGGAGAGTGTGCAGAGATCCCCTACAGCTAGAGTCCACTCAGTAAAACATCTAAACTACTGGGATCGACTAAAGAGCCTAAATTTTCTCTTGGGCGCAGGCGGGAGAGTTTCATAATAATTTATTTGTAGAAAATAGTAGAGGGGCTGGTTCCAAACCTGCACACAGAAATAACATCACATGAGACCAGAAGGCATGGCGGGATGTCCAGAATATCTCTATTGAAAAGCAGAGGTGTAACAGGTACTCTGAGGGAGAACTCTATCAACATCAGAGGCCCCAGGCTGTTCAACAAGCTACCATTACACATAAGGGGCATAACTGGCCGATCCCTCACAGTGTTCAAGAGAGAACTGGGTAAGCACCTCCAAAGGATACCTGATCAACCAGGCTGTGATTCATACGTCAGGCTGTGAGCAGCCACGTCAAACAGCCTAGTTGACCAGTCCAATAACGAGGAGGCCTGGTCGACGACCGGGCCACGGGGACGCTAAGTTCCGAAAACACCTCAAGGTAAGGTAAGGTCCTAATTTAATATAATATTTCGTGATCCTCCTTGGCTTGATAATTTTTTAGCTGCATATATCGACCTTCTTAAGCCCTTTCATCCATGTGTTCATCCCAGTCATTTCTTCTCTTTTAGTCTCCTCTCATTTCTTTTCCACCCCAGTCATTTCTTCTCCGCACCTTTCTTGGAAGTAGACTGTTCGCCTCTTCTTAAGGAAGAAACTTAAAACCTTGATGAACTTAACCTTCCATGCTTACTGTCCAAAATATATAAAACCTTATATCCATTCTGTATTACGATCTCCTACAACTGTGCTGTATCATACAAGTGGTGTTGGGCTTCAGGTCTCTCAATCGCAGGAGTTATTAACGCCAACACGGGGTCGTTACTAACCAACCTACAAGTACATTTTTGTCCATTACTAAAGTAAACTTTTCAGTATATATAAACCGAGAAGCGGGGTAAACATCTCAGTGTAGCACCTACACGAACTGGAATATTTTACCAAATGTAAACAAATTAACAAGAAAAGGTCATATATGTTAATTTTAACCGATTATTGTTAACAATATGCTTGCGCTGCCTGGCGCATACCAAAGAATTCATGCATGTTGTAATAATGCTCGGCTTAAACTGAAAAACTTAACGTACATTTGGCGTATGCACAGTAAGATAGAGGCAGTCTTCACTCCCTATTATTTCCTCCTGGCTTTGTAAGAGGCTCTCGTAAGAGAGTTGAGGACAGACGGTGGGATCCAGTGAACCATTCCTGGGCTGCGACCATCCTTCAGCAGGCACTGGGTCCTGTGCAAGGAAGAGAGGATGTCCTTATCATATTTTTCAAGATCACGTTATATAGCTATTACTTTTTATTATTAAGAAACATTCTACGAATGCACTAAACAGTAAACAAGTGAAAGCCGGTAAAACATTTTAGTGTAGTTCTGCAGTTTAATTTCTCACTCTGAACCGGAGGTCACCGACAGGAGGCTGGGCGTAGGGGATGCCCTTGAAGCTGTAGAAGTACCTTCCCTCTCCGGCCTCCTCCCTGGCAGCGAAGATAGGACCCTGCTTCAGGTGCACCTCCACCGTGGCCTCGAGCAGCTCAGCCTCCGTCTTCCCTTCAGCTTTCACTAGCACCAGGGCCCCCAACACCATCACGACGACTACCACTCCTCCCATCCCTCGCCTCATTCTGTAAATTAATATATCCGTTTGTGCCATGAAGAGAAAATATTTGAGGAATTAAGTTTGGGGTGCTGTCTCTGATTTACATATTAATAAGGACGTATGCTACAACTTAAGATATTTAGAGCCCTTCATGGGTTTGATTGGATTATGGGATGAGTTTCACATATATGCTTTCATATATATGTGATAATAGATATTCATACCTTTCTGGAAATTTATGAGTCGATGATTACTTTATCTTTTGAAATAAAAAAATGTCTTTATTTTTTTTGCATTCTGTATTTTCTTCTTTTTGTTGTGTTTAGAATATATGTTGCAAGGTATCGTAGTCGGTCGAGCATCACACTGAACTCCAGGTAATGCTGTCGTCAACACTGCGTGACAAGTCAGTCGGACGGGTCGTAGGCAGGAGAGAGAGGGAGTAAAAGCCCCCCGCTCCTGTGCGAGGAGGACAAATGCACGAGCCCGCTGACCACAACATGACAGCATCCATGAAGGGGAACAATGCGGGTAGGCATCCAAGAGAAGCGATCAGTCTAAGTTTTTGGTTAGTCTATGTAACCATCAATGGGAATTTTGGGCATTTGTATAATTATGAGAGCTTCAATGACTGTAATAATATGTCATAAATTTTAAATTGGATTTTATAAGTTTGTCTCAATGGATGGTGTCATGATACATTATATACAGAATTAAAAATGTAACAGAAAATTCATGTCGGAAAACCCGACACCATTTAATAATATCACATTCAACAGGCAGATAATATTGCTGCCGTTGTATAAACAAGATGGGGTCTTGTATTACCACTGCTACCTTATTCAATCTTTTGTTGATGATATCCTCAAAATGCATCTGGAGTCTGCCAGTGCAGACTGCTTATCACATGCCTCTGTATGACTAACCATCCTGTGTGATGGGGATTTTTTAGCATCACCTAGTCATCTTTTTTTGACATACTGTACTCCACTTCATATAGTCTAGGGTAGCTGCACTAATGCAGATGTACCTCATATTTAAAAAAAAAAAAAAAAAAAAACATACTATTATAAATTCACCAACTATTTATTGGGAATTATTCTTAAATACATTAGTCTTTGGACTTTTACCATCATAAAAACATCTCAAATGAATTAACTTAATTATCAGTATCAAAATAAAGTAAATGTGACCCTTCTATCAGTTACTGATATCTGGACAAAGTAGGCCAGTAGAGTGAGTGAGGGAGTCAGCCATTGTTGTTAAGACCAGAGGCACAGGGAGGTCTTCCATCATCAACACGCTGTCAACATAATCTAGGGAAGTGTTCTACCGAAACCCGTTTATCTAATCATTTTTGGCCATTAATGTTAGGTAGATATTGGGCGAACCGGTTAGAATGCGAACTCGCCTCATACTAAAGGTTATTAAGCCTTGGTTCTTATCATATATAATATACAGTGTTTTCTCTGATATAGCTGTCATATATTAGGATTCTGACTTTACAGCTAGCGCCCTTTGACAGGAACAAGAAGAGGAAGCAAGACGATGCATCAGTTACTGGGTGATGGAAGCTGCCTCAAAGAGGATAATTTGGTGTCTACATCCTAGTTATACCTGGTGGACTAGCCTGCTGTATAATAAGATAAGGAACCTCCTCAATGTATGCTAATATATGTAGTTAATACTGTAGTTTGATTGGCTGCATATATATAAATTTAATATAATCCCCCCCCCATAATGTGTAAGGATCGATTGATCATAATGTGTAAGGATCAATTGCTATCGAAATATATAAATTAATGTAAATATAAATTCAATATAAATTCATATAAATTAAATAAATATAAATCGCACAGGTCTGTTCCCACAATTCAAACCTATCAGCAGACCTCAACTAGTCCATAAACAAAGTAGTAGCAGGGAATCGTAGTGAAAATATTAAGGGAAAAGGCGTATCTGCGCAACATGAGTTTTCTTCATACTGTTTAGTGCTATAAACAATTTAACATGCCGGAGTCCCCACAGGGGTAAGGGTAGATAAAAAAGAGACGTCTGCAAGTGAACAATCATGCAGTCACGACTGTAACAATCAATCGTGTAACAATCACCAGTGAAAGTCCTCTGAGTGTTGGGATTTCTTAATGGAAGGAATAGCCGCATGAAGTCAACCTTAGGTGACAA
>WNGS01107047.1:0-24336 GCA_020271785.1 Procambarus virginalis | reverse complement strand
GCAACACAGAAATCATTGATAGATACAGCGACAGCAGGCGCTTGACATCTGCGAGGCACTACACATCAAGAAGTCAACACCAGCAATCAACAGCCAATTAATGCACAACTATATTCTACCCACTTCAAGACTACGCTCCAATACAGAAGCATCAAGAAATATGGAAGCTCCATATAGAAGCATCAGAAGGCCAATAGGCCTTCTGCAGTTACATATCTATCTCCTTTAACTTATACCCATTGTTCCGTGTTCTGTGTTTTGTTGAAAGTTTGTTTTCACCCCACTATTGTATTACATAACCTCACCCAAATGCAGGTATAAGAGCCAATGCTGTTCAGTTATAAGTTGTGTGTGGATAAACTAAAGTCTTTGAAAATGTAATAAGTTTTATGAAACACGCTCAAGTGTCGCGTCAGACTAAAAATAAAAATGAATTTTGGAGAATTGATTTTTCATTTACCGTTTACAGTAAAAAGAAACATAAGGAAGATCGAGAAAATTCGTGTTAGAATTATTAATCTTACTTTTTCGGTCATATTTATAATATATGTCTACAGGAAAGACTGCTACCAAAATATACTATATAATATATATATATATATATATAATATATATATATATATATATATATATATATATATATATATATATATATATGACAGTGTCAGACCACGGAGGAAAATTGAAACAGAATTTCCTTATATTAATATATCTTCAGAAGGAGTCATGTATTAATATACGAAAGTTCTTAAGGAAATTTCTGTTTCAATTTTCCATAAGGTTACAAGTCTAATTACCACAACCTACCACAAGCTACACAAGCTTCACAAAGCTTCCTGGCAATACGTTACTAATGAATAAATATGATAGGTTAGGCTGACCTGACCTGACCTGACCTAACCTAACCTAGCCTAACCTATCCTAAACCTAACCTAACCTAACCTAACCTAACCTAACTTAACCAAACCAAACCAAGTATCTCAAGTTACAAGTATCTCTGGGAATTCTTATATCTGCTGTTGTAGAATTGACAAAATGGACACTGTGTCAACAAAATTATTCCACATACTCCGTCACTATGTGATGAGTACACATAGGGCAGGGGACTGAATTGTCCCTGACAGGGACAATTCTGTAACAAATGTTCTAGCATAAAACTTTGTACAGTTTATTAATTTCTTACCGTTTGATGTACCAGGATGATCCATGTGTGCTGAAGTTTTATAGCTGGAGCTGGAAGATCCTGTCGAGATGACTTCTTTAAAGAGACTAATAGCTTCCCACACATTGTGTATGAATGAGTTAAGTCCTCCAGTACTTAGCCTAAGGAGTTACCAGGTCTGATTTGTAGAAACTAGTGAACTATGGAGATGAGATTGTTAATAACATTTTTTTGAGATTCATATGACTTGCAGATTAAAAACCAACCTTATTTTAAAATAGTACACTAAAGTACATAGCAAATTGCGAAATTCGTAGCTTTAACTACTTTAAAGCTAAACACTCAAGCTTTGAAAATAAGCACAATTTGCTATTTTAAACAGAATCTGGCAACTCTGATTTAGCATGTAAACATTGACTTGCATTCACAATGTAGTTATTTATTTTTCAACAATTTAAATGGGTTATGAAAATACACACATTGGTACATTATTGCAAAGGCACTATACTATATACATATATAGATAAATAAATTGTTGCAAGTCGAGCAACATATATTTTACATTGAACAACAAATGAGATTGGAAAAGCAGTATTGCCAAAATAGACCCCAGACACCCTGTGGGTAGTAATGGACCCCCATACCGACCCTATGAGGGGTAGTGGACCCCATAATAATACTATGGGCGGTAGTGGACACTATACAAACACTATAGGCGGTAGTTGACTTCATAGCGACCCTCGACCTTCTCATTGATCACAAGCTTAATTTCCAGGGACACATTCTAAATATATCAAAAAAAGTTTCAAAAACTGTTGGCATTCTTTCTAAGATCAGATATTATGTACCCCGCCCTGCCCTGGTGACTCTATATTACTCCCTCATCTATCCATATCTCAACTATGGTATTTGTGCTTGGGGTTCTACTACCCAAATCACTTACGTCCTCTAATTACTCAACACAAAGTTGCTATTAGGACAATATCCAACTCTGGCCCCAGACATCACTCGGTACCCCTACTCAAATCTCTCAATATGTTAGATATTAAGTCACTGCACATTCTCTCATGTGTATTATACATATATAAAACGCTGAACTGTAATGCCAATCCTGACCTCAAAAGCTTCATTGAAAGCTGTAACAGAACCCATGAGCACCACACCAGAAATAAATACAGTTTTGATATTCCAAGAGTACGACTTAACCAAACTAGAAATGCTCTACAAATCAAGGGACCCAGAATGTGGAATGACCTTCCCAACCATGTTAAAGACTGTACCTCTCTCAACCAGTTTAAGATTAAAACTAAACACTACCTGATAAACTCCCTGTAACCTACCTTACCCTCTATTGTCAACCCATGTCTTATTATTATTTTTTTTTATCCAACGCTGTTTGTCTACATATTGTATTTGTGCTGCTTTTCAGTCATGTTCCCCCCTTTTTTTTGTACCTTTATTTGTATCTGTTCTCAAAACATTTTATTCTTTTTGTTCAATTAGTATTAAGTTTTAGATATTAATGTTTTCTTGCCCGAAACGCATTGCGTAATAGTGGCTTTAGGCATTGTATGTACTAGCTCTATCTATAAATCGATCCACTTATGTAAAATCTCTCTATGTATGTACCTTTCCTGAATAAACATATTTATTTATTTATTTATTTATATCTGGGCGGCAATGGCCGCCATACACATCCAGTGGGTGTTATTATAAATAAATAAATAAATATGTTTATTCAGGAAAGGTACATACATAAAGTGATTTTACATAAGTGGATCGATTTATAGATAGAGCTAGTACATACAATGCCTAAAGCCACTATTACGCAATGCGTTTCGGGCAAGAAAACATTAATATCTAAAACTTAATACTAATTGAGCAAAAAGAATAAAATGTTTTGAGAACAGATACAAATAAAGACAAAAAAAAGGGGGGAACATGACTGAAAAACCAGCACAAATACAATATGTAGACAAACAGCGTTGAATAAAAAAATAAGACATGGGTTGACAATAGAGGGGTAAGGTAGGTTACAGGGAATTTATCAGGTAGTGTTTAGTTTTACATAATTTTAGTTTTACATATTTTATTGGACCCCATACTCATCCTGTGGGTGGTATTGGACCCCATACCCATCCTGTGGGTAGTTGGAGCCCCATACCCATCCTGTGGGTGATAGTGGACGCCATACTCATCCTGTGGGTGGTATTGGACCCCATACCCATCCTGTGGGTGGTTGTGAGCCCCATACACATCCTGTGGTTGGTAGTGGACGCCATACTCATCCTGTGGGTGGTATTGGACCCCATACCCTTCCTGTGGGTGGTTGGAGCCCCATACACATCCTGTGGGTGGTAGTGGACGCCATACTCATCCTGTGGGTGGTATTGGACCCCATACCTATCCTGTGGGTGGTTGGAGCCCCATACCCATCCAGTTGTTGACAGTGGACGCCATACTCATCCTGTGGGTGGTATTGGACCCCATACCCATCCTGTGGGTGGTTGTGAGCCCCATGCACATCCTGTCGGTGGTAGTGGACGCCATACACATCCAGTGTATGGTATTGGACCCCATACCCTTCCTGTGGTGGATGTGGTGGATGGATGATCCCCATGCCCATCCTGTGGGTGGATGTGACCCCCATACCCATCCTGCGGGTGGTATTGGACCCCTTACCCACCTAAAAGGTTTTAGTGGACCCTATACGCATCCTATAGTTGATATATAGTAGACACCACACCATTTGCAGTAGTTTACCCTATAGACAACATAACATCGTTTTCTGTTAGCGTTCCTACAGAACATTCTTTAAATATTTCTAAGGCACAAACTACTGTATATTATATTGATTGGTGAAGCACTGTAATTCTATGTAATAATTTATAATGCTTATTATAATTTACTAAGAACAACTAATATTTCTCAAAACAAACAAACTACGAGCCTTCAATAGGATGTAGCTGATTTGTAATATTCTAAGAGCATGGATAATAGTAGGTAAATTCACAAACCATGTGGGACCTGAAAACTACAATTTTCATTATAAGTGAACCAATCACGACTATTCTGCTATCTACGTTGATGGACGGGTACTGTGAGACGTAAATTGGTACGTGAGGAAGAGTTTGGGCCTTGGTAAAAAAGATAACTCGGAATATACCACATATGTACTAAATCACATTCACTATGGACTTTAAGCATTAAGTCATATATGTGCTGTCTTGTGTGAGGACGGGTTGTTCTATGATGAACCACTCATGGAATACATTGTACACCAAACGAACCTGCATGCTGCTTACCTGATTGAGAGGGAAATCTCAGAATTTTCCCGACTGCAGCGTTGGAAAATACCAGTTGCGGAAAAGTACGTGTTTTTGGCACTCTGTTTGTTGATGAAGCACTGTCACAAACATGCAATAAGTGACTATTGGAGCAAGGACCATACAGTGCCAACACCTTTATTCGGTAAATATATGTCACGAGACAGGTTTCAGATACTCCTCAGTTGTCTACATTTTGGAAGTGTTCAGGACCGAACAGCTGATGATAGACTGTGGCGTGTGAGGCACTACATGAACGATGTTATTGGAAAATTCAGAGACTTTTACGTACCAGCACAGAAGCTGGTGGTTGATGAATCTCTCGTACTTTTCAAGGGACGTGTTCCATTCAAACAGTACATTCCCTCAAAAGGAAACCGCTTTGGTCTGAGATTTTTTGTTCTTTGTGCTGTGAGACAGGATACGTGTTACACATGATTCTGTACTCGGCTAGTGATGTAGACATTCCCGGTAACGACGAACATGGATTCTCGGGGAGTGTAGTGAAGACCATCATGGCTCCGTAGATGAACAAGGAATAATTTTATACACGGATAATTACTATACAAGTCTCTTGCTAGCTCGGTTCTTGCTAGAAAATAGAACCGGATTGGTTGGTACAGTAAAGCCACAACGAAGGGAAATGCCTGTGTTTGACACCGACATTGCAGTTGGTGAGTGTCAGAGAAGGAAAAGTGATAACATTCTGTCAGTTCGGTGGAAAGACAAACGAGAGGTAAACTGTTGACAACAATTCGTGATGGAACAATGGTGAACAGTGGGAAAGTGAGCCATAAAACAAACGCACCACTATATAAGCCAGACTGTGTTTTAGACTATATATCAACAGCAGTTGATTGATAAATCAGACATGATGATTGGCACTGCAGAGTGTGTGCGGAAGACATGTAGGTGGACGAAAAAAGTGTTCTTCCATCTTGTGGACATGAGCATGCTGAACTGTTTCAAATGTACCTTGTGAGGACTGGACGTAAGCCCACTGTGGGGTGTTTTCTTTTTTTTGCTGTCACGACTGCAATGCGTACGTCGCCAATGTACATGTGGCAGACGCTTCACGAAGCTGTCGGAATTAGCAAAATAGAAAATACGAGAGCAACCGTACAGGGCCTGGGAGCAAGGTCGAGTTAGAGTCCTTGTGGGTCTCTTCTCAGACTAGCCTCACCTGGTCCTGCTCCACGTTGGTCGTTGGAATCTCCTCAATGATGTAACACTTTAAGGGACTCCTAGGGTCCTCATCAAATTTATAGTTTAGTGACTTACAGGCAACTCGGTGTTGAAGACACTTAGAGCTGAAGGCTTGAGTAATATTGGCAGTATTCAGAAGTGGTTCAACGGAAACACCGCATAAAGCTTAACAGTAGTTTATTTACTAACTTAACCACTAATACACAGGGTGCTTGATTTACTTTCGATTGGCGTCAGCAAAGCTATGGTTGCATTAGCGAGACTCTTGACGTCTGGCTAATCGACTCGTATCCACTCGTGGAGAAACACCTAACTTAACACAGTTGACAGCCAATCACTAACACGGCAACCTAACTGCCGGTATGCAAAGGGATCACAAGAGTTCCAACCGGATACTCGGTAATGATGATATGCAATAAACACAATAATAATCACACAATAACTAAATGTGTGGTGTATGTGAAGCTCACATCCACAGACGAGTGAAATGCTGTGATACCACACAGATAAACACGCATTCACCGTCGATTCACCTATAACCTGCGACAGGTATAAGAAGGTGAGAACTGTGGTTGATCCCTCAGATCAACACAGACACAATAAACAATGACAAGATCTTGTACTTACAGATAAGGTACCTTTCCTTACGCACTCACTCAGACTCGTTTATACAAGCACTCGTAGGTGGCCTGATAGCTGGTTTCGCTCGTAGACACGGAGGGTACTCGCAGTATCTTGAGATGATTTCGTGAGTAGGGCGTGCTGTATGCTTAACAGACAGACACACGCGCACACACTGGCACTGACGGTGCGTGAGGTGGTGACGTCACGTAGGAGTGAGGGCGGCGGCGGGCGCTCGAGGTACTGAGGTACACGCTCAGGATGAGTGGCGGTACCATGCACTACACTGTACACTGTGGTAATGTCACACACAGATTACTTAGGCGGCGGCACTGCCTTAGTTCACTCTAGGTCACTCACGACGATCTTTGTCACCAGGGGTTACCTGATACCAGTCTGTTTCGCTCTGGAGATTTGTCACTTTAGGCTTCTAAACAATATATTCCCACTCGTGATTCTGGCGAGTGTGTGGTATATCGCAAAGACGCTGAGTTAACTTGACGGTGAGGGATAGACGGTGATCAGTCTATTGGCCGGTAGAACAGAACACGTCCTCTTCGTATGGTCTCTCTCACGTGAATGAGTTTGCAAGGGTGCCGGGCATCTCGTGGCACACAACACAAAAGGAGTTACAATTTGACCAATAGCATTGCAGCAAATGAGCGGGAACCAATCATATTAGCTCGTTCGATGAGCAGTAGCAGGAGTGACGTCATGAACACGTCATAGCTGTTATTCCGATCGCGCCGGTTGACCCCAGAGGTCAGACGCTGCTGGCGCCTTCCCCTCTGTCTCAGCGGGCACCAGCCATGTACTCACTGACCCTTTGGTAGCAAGTATACTTAGCTCCCTGTATCTACTTCCTGCCTAGACATACGGCGGCCTACGTATTTTAACAGTGTTCCTGGTTAAGTGGGCATTCTGGAGATACCCAACATGCTAGGTCACTATCCAGGATTAAGAGAGATAGGCTTTGTGCACGAAGATCTGTGCACTGCAATGCCATTCAAGTCAGCTGTGGGAGCATCTTGGGAGACATACTCCCACATCACCCCCCAACAAAGATCGAGCTCCACAGCGTGGCGCTCGTTCAACTCACACCGCTGACAACATGTGCACAAACTGAGTGCACTGAGCGCGGCCGGGTCCAGCGGACCCCGTTTTCTATACAGCTAGGCGAGGCGGGGCCTCGTCTAGACTATTCTCTTCTGGTAAGTGAGGAATTTCTTCAGTCACCGGATCACATGTGGCTATCTGTTCAGGTCTTGAGCAGGCACTGTGGTTGGACGTAGCTCCAGGTCTGGGTCGGCTCAACGCCTCGAAACCCTGAGTGGCGCTGGTCTGTCCACTGCCTCTCTCCACCTGTGTCATGCCTGAAACATCAGAGACACACTGGGAACCAGTGTCCGGTGATGCGCGTTGCGTTTCCTCGCTCATGTCTCCCTCGTTCGACGTCTCGTTAATCACCCCTGACCTACTCAACCAGTCAGCACCTACGTTGTCGGCTCCCTTTATGTAAACCACGCGGAATGTGAACTGTTGAAGGAACAACACCCAGCGCATTATTCTAGGGTTGGCGTTTTTAAGCGTACCGATGTGGCTGAGGGGTTGGTGATCTACTTGAAACGTGAAACGCTTACCATAGAGATACTGGTAGAATTTCCTTACTCCCACGACAGCAGCAAGGAGTTCCTTTTCTACAGTGGAGTACTTCTGCTCAGCATTGCTCAGTTTACGACTGGAGTACGCAACTGGCCAGATTTCACCGTCGTACTCTTGCATGAGTACAGCACCAATACCTGTATTTGAGGCATCTGTCCGAAGGATGTACTCCCTGGTAGAATCTGGTAGTCTAAGGATGGGTGCTTCAGTCAGCTTCTTCTTGAGCGTCGAGAATGCTGAGTTCTCCATTTCTGTCCAACGTACTCTAACAGGTGCATTCTTCTTGGTGAGATTAGTTAGCGGAGTTGCTATAGACGTGAAATTGGGAATGAAAGTTCTGTAGTACCCTGCCAGTCCCAGGAATGACTTAACCTGAGTCTTGGTGGCGGGTGGAGCGGCTTCACTGATCTTGGTGATCTTCTCAGGCAGCGGCCTGGTGAACCCTCCCCCTATCACGTGACCAAGGTACCTGACCTCCTTGCACCCCAACTCACACTTAGTGGGTTTTGCAACCATTCCTACTTCTTGTAGTCTTGTCAACACCTGCCTTAGCAAGGTCAGATGTTCTTCCCACGTAGCAGAGTGGATGAGCACATCGTCCACGAACACTTCTACTCCAGTAATTCCCCCCAAGACTTTGCGCATAGTTCTGTTGAACACGGCTGGGGCGTTCACCAGTCCAAACGGAAGAACTGTGAACTGGAAGAGACCTTCGCTTGTCATGAAGGCAGTGCAGCGCTTACTGTCTTCATGTAATGGAATCTGCCAAAATCCTTTTGTCAGATCAAGCTTGGAGAAATAGCAACTGGAAGCTAACCTCGAGAAGATCTCATTTTGATTGAACATCGGTTCAGCATCAAACTCTATGATGGAGTTCAACTTCCTGAAGTCGAGGCAGATGCGCACACCTCCCCCAGGCTTCTTCACTAACACCATCGGGCTTGAGTACGGTGAGGTCGACTTCTCTATTACTCCCGCATTAATCATAGATGCCAGTTCTTCTCTCACCTGTGGTACAAGGTGATGAGGAACAGGATATGGTTTTGTTCGTACCGCTTGCTGCTCTAGCAAAGGTATGCGGTAACCCTCTACTTTTGCTACCTTAGTGACGTCAGAGAGTACCTCCTTGTACTCTGCTACCAGTCGAGTAACCTGGTCGACTTGATCTTCAGACAGCTGATCATCAACCTTAACATCTCGGTGTGTCTCCTGCTGCTGTTGATTGAAGAGACCTGGCTGACCTTCCTCCTCGTCGGCGGTTATCACTGAGACACCGGCGATCGTTGCTGAGAGCAGAGGGTGGTCGATCGGCCCTGTCGATGTCGAGCCCTGCGGTCCTCTCCTGTTTTTACGTCTTACATGCTTCTTCGGCTTGTTGGATCCATCTGCAGGAGGGTCCTCGTAGCGTTGGAGCATGTGCGTTCTTTTGCTTTCTCTCCCTTATACTTCAGCTGGGTGAGGGTGTGGTCACTCCCTGTGACGTCATCCCCAGGCGAGTCGCCCTTGGGATCAGCTGACTGACGGCAGCTGCGCGCCTTACTCTCCCCCGTTTTCTTTGAGGGCGGACTTGGGCAATCAGAGACTCCCGGAACATTTCCCAATAAAAGTCCATATACAGCACGTTCCTGTTGAACGGCACGGATTTTACCTTTGATGTAAGGTGTGTCGACCCACACATACACCTCCACCATCTCTTTAGTATAGCCATTTGGGAATTTGACATAGACATGTCTACCTGTCTCAGATCCTGGCTGTACTAGGCTCTTTCTTACCATGTGAGTAGTGGCGCCTTTGTCACGGAAGATTTTCGCCGATTTTCCGTTAACATTTCCGTCCACCACCTCAAGGGTCCAAGCTAGTGGATCCTTTCCAACGTTGGGATGATTCTTACCACTTGAGCTCACACCTGCTATGTAACCTGATTTCGGTTTTACCTTGCAATCAGCTGCACGATGACCTGGCTTACCACAGGTGTAGCACTTGTGCACCTGCTTGTTGGAGGAGTTTCCCTGCTCCCCCGACACACCAGTCTTAAGCTTAGCTCTATCGCCAATACCTGTAGCATGATGCTTCTCGTGCGGCTTCACCCCTTTCACCTGTCTCCTGGCCCCAGCCCACAGATCAGCTTGCTTGGCCATAGACAGATTTGACACAATTTCTTGCTCTTTGAGCTTGACACGCAGAGACGATTCGCATGCTTCTAAGAACTGTTCACGAATCATCAGTTGATAGAACTCCATGCTCCCAGGAGCAGTCTCCATGAGTTCACAGTAACGGTTTAGACTCGATTCTAACCGCTGTAACATGAGCACATATGTCTCACCTTTTTGCAATTGAGCCCTACGGAAATTCTCTAGCATCCGGTCTGCAGTTATGCCAAAACCGTTCAGCAGCGCTGTTGTCAATGCCTCGTAATCTCCGCGCTGGTGCGGACCCAGACTGTGGTAGATAGTTAATGCCCTACCCTTTAACAATGCACTAAGAGCGAGTGCCCACTTTGATCTTTCCCACCCGCAATCAGCGGCGTGACCTTCGAAACGCTTGATGTATGCATCCATCGAGTCGTCCCTCTCATCAAAGTTAGCTAGTTTAGGTAGTTTGACAGTCTTACCTTGTTCAACGTTAGTCTCCGTTGAACGACCACTTGTCTGGTCATCCTGCCTTGCTTGCAACTGCATGCGAGCTATGCGTTCAGTACTTTCTCGGTTCTGCTGATCAGTCCAGCGTTTGTTTTCTCTCTCTTGCTGATCAGTCCACAGTTTGCTTTCTCTGTCCTGCTGATCAGTCCAGAGTTTCATAGCTTGCTCTGCTACTTTATTCCCTTCGAATCCCAACTCCCTAACTTGGTTACGGTATTCCTCTAAGGTGAATAATTGCGAGCCTGTAATACCTACTCTTTGAGTTGGTGTCGTCCACAAGGACCTTTTGGGCCGAGATTCTTCCCCATAGAATCCCCCCAACGGAGTATTGCAAGGGTTAGATTCCCGCGTGACTCCGTTTTCTTCCGCAGCGCGCGTGATTCTAGTGACATCATTCTCGGTGACGTCACCCACAGGGGTCTCTACCTCCAAGTTGTCTCTCACTGGGGTCTCTCCCACTGTGTTATCTCTCACTGGGGTCTCACCACCGATAGCTTCATCCAGTGTGATGAGACTCGTGCACGCCACCTCAGCACTACCCTGCATGTGTGCTTGTAGCATCACCTCTTCCACGGCCCTCATGTGCTGTTCCACTCGTTCCTTACACTCTTGTTCAGTAAGAGTGTCGTAGTCGTCAGGTCTACGAGCGGTCAAGGCCAAGTGAAGATGCAGGTAGCGCTGTTTGTACTCTACACACTCAGACATACTGGTGGTGTGTGTACCTAACAGGGTGTTAAACATCCTCTGAATACTGCTCGTCACTTTTGAATTTTCAGGGAAAATTTAAGTGCGAAATTTTACTGTATAACCTAGCTCATAGGTTCCAACTAAGCCTAACACGTTGGGCGCCAGATGTGGGTGTTTTCTTTTTTTTTTTGCTGTCACGACTGCAATGCGTACGTCGCCAATGTACATGTGGCAGACGCTTCACGAAGCTGTCGGAATTAGCAAAATAGAAAATACGAGAGCAACCGTACAGGGCCTGGGAGCAAGGTCGAGTTAGAGTCCTTGTGGGTCTCTTCTCAGACTAGCCTCACCTGGTCCTGCTCCACGTTGGTCGTTGGAATCTCCTCAATGATGTAACACTTTAAGGGACTCCTAGGGTCCTCATCAAATTTATAGTTTAGTGACTTACAGGCAACTCGGTGTTGAAGACACTTAGAGCTGAAGGCTTGAGTAATATTGGCAGTATTCAGAAGTGGTTCAACGGAAACACCGCATAAAGCTTAACAGTAGTTTATTTACTAACTTAACCACTAATACACAGGGTGCTTGATTTACTTTCGATTGGCGTCAGCAAAGCTATGGTTGCATTAGCGAGACTCTTGACGTCTGGCTAATCGACTCGTATCCACTCGTGGAGAAACACCTAACTTAACACAGTTGACAGCCAATCACTAACACGGCAACCTAACTGCCGGTATGCAAAGGGATCACAAGAGTTCCAACCGGATACTCGGTAATGATGATATGCAATAAAACAATAATAATCACACAATAACTAAATGTGTGGTGTATGTGAAGCTCACATCCACAGACGAGTGAAATGCTGTGATACCACACAGATAAACACGCATTCACCGTCGATTCACCTATAACCTGCGACAGGTATAAGAAGGTGAGAACTGTGGTTGATCCCTCAGATCAACACAGACACAATAAAACAATGACAAGATCTTGTACTTACAGATAAGGTACCTTTCCTTACGCACTCACTCAGACTCGTTTATACAAGCACTCGTAGGTGGCCTGATAGCTGGTTTCGCTCGTAGACACGGAGGGTACTCGCAGTATCTTGAGATGATTTCGTGAGTAGGGCGTGCTGTATGCTTAACAGACAGACACACGCGCACACACTGGCACTGACGGTGCGTGAGGTGGTGACGTCACGTAGGAGTGAGGGCGGCGGCGGGCGCGAGGTACTGAGGTACACGCTCAGGATGAGTGGCGGTACCATGCACTACACTGTACACTGTGGTAATGTCACACACAGATTACTTAGGCGGCGGCACTGCCTTAGTTCACTCTAGGTCACTCACGACGATCTTTGTCACCAGGGGTTACCTGATACCAGTCTGTTTCGCTCTGGAGATTTGTCACTTTAGGCTTCTAAACAATATATTCCCACTCGTGATTCTGGCGAGTGTGTGGTATATCGCAAAGACGCTGAGTTAACTTGACGGTGAGGGATAGACGGTGATCAGTCTATTGGCCGGTAGAACAGAACACGTCCTCTGGGTATGGTCTCTCTCACGTGAATGAGTTTGCAAGGGTGCCGGGCATCTCGTGGCACACAACACAAAAGGAGTTACAATTTGACCAATAGCATTGAAGCAAATGAGCGGGAACCAATCATATTAGCTCGTTCGATGAGCAGTAGCAGGAGTGACGTCATGAACACGTCATAGCTGTTATTCCGCATCGCGCCGGTTGACCCCAGAGGTCAGACGCTGCTGGCGCCTTCCCCTCTGTCTCAGCGGGCACCAGCCATGTACTCACTGACCCTTTGTTAGCAAGTATACTTAGCTCCCTGTATCTACTTCCTGCCTAGACATACGGCGGCCTACGTATTTTAACAGTGTTCCTGGTTAAGTGGGCATTCTGGAGATACCCAACATGCCAGGAAACTATCCAGGATTAAGGGAAATAGGCTTTGTGCACAAGATCAGTGCACTGTGCACTGCAATGAGCCATTCAAGTCGGCTGTGGGAGGATCTTGGGAGACATACTCCCACACCAGTCCCATATATTTTGGAATTTTTGATGTAAACATTTCCTAGTGGCGAACCCATGGAAACTTCATCTTCTTTAGGGTTGGCTACAAAAGGACAAAATTGAACACCTAAATTTATACGTTGACGCAAACACTCGTTCTGAAATTGTGGCTGTTTTTGTATAAGTATTTCATTACATTTTAAAGAACATAGTTTATCTTTATGACCATCTATATACATTGACGCGCTCCAGATTTTACCCTGGGAAGGTTTACCTATTTTTAATGCCTCAGCTATTGGTTGGATTAGATTTTCTTCAAATATTTTCTGAATATCATCACCGAATTCAATATTCCCAATCTTATTAGTCACTAAGGCATATCCATATTTTGTTCCTCCCGAAACTATAAAACATTTGACCTCCAACAACTTAACGGTTAAGCTATTTAAATAATCATTGTTAATTCTATAATATTTCATATTGTTTTGGTTATTTGCCTTGATTTTTTCTTCAAATACAGAACTACCGATTTTTTCATATTGTTCTTTAAATTTAGTTAATTTTTCTAAAATATTATTTTTATTAAACTCTCTTAAATTCTCGATGGTTATCAATTTTTTTGAATATTGGGTGGCTCATTGGGAAATATATAATAATTAGAACTTGAAGCTTTGTTCAACATTTCTGCAATAATTTCCATAACCTCTTCATCTTCGTTGATGAAGTTGAGGGTGCTATAATACTTTTCTTCAGTTTGAAGTGGAGGGGGTGGGGGGTGAGATTGATAAATTCCATCTGTAGTCGTTGGTTGGTGATATATTGAGGTTGCATTTTTTGCCTTAATTATTGTTTGTTGTGGCTGTAGTTGTGTTGTTGCTGCTGGTGGATAGGTAGTAGAAGGTAAATATTGACTGTAATAAGGTGAGGTATTCATTGTATGAAAGAGTCCAAATGATATAATGAGTTTGGGGCTTTTAATATCCAAATTATATACTGACTGACTTAAAAACAAAAAAAAAATATATATAATAACTTTTAATAAAAGGTATAATAAGAATTTTCTGCCAATGTGTCTCGTCTTATGGCGACAAATGGTAATATAATTAACCACAGATCATCATCATTATCTCTCTTATTTTGTTTATTTTCCATAATTATATCATACATATCACACTCCAAA
This sequence comes from Procambarus virginalis, assembly GCA_020271785.1. Taxonomy (NCBI): domain Eukaryota; kingdom Metazoa; phylum Arthropoda; class Malacostraca; order Decapoda; family Cambaridae; genus Procambarus; species Procambarus virginalis. Next base: position 9,825 of record WNGS01107047.1, on the reverse strand, counting down.
CTATAAACAAAAATAAAAAACGCTAACATCTCTTCGAAACAGTTAGAATTTAATGATAATAAAATGTCTGTATTATTAATATTGCTACTATTCACCATTGAAATTGTTGGTACCAAATGTGTCAGTTTGCTTACATTACCAGAAAGAAAATGTGATATATTTTTTAAATTGTAAAATTTTCGACATTGAGAATCCGAATCTAGAGTCACCCACATTTTTCTTTTGGTCTTATCATAATGAAAAGTTGTACGTAAAATGAAATTACATTCAGATTTTTATTATTATTATTATTATTATTATTATTATTATTATTATTATTATTATTATTATTATTAGTAGTAGTAGTAGTAGTAGTAGTAGTAGTAGTAGTAGTATACCACCATTTATGTTTTCTAGTCAAAGACGACATATGAAATGTTGGATTTTCTAAACACTCGTAATGAAATGAGGGCCATATTGAAGTTATTTCAATACAAGGAATATTTAACAAAAGCTCACAGGCACTCAGATTACAAACTCTATAACCATGTGCAACATGTTTTTCATAGAGCTGATATCTTTCATTTTTTTGATAATCCAAGCTTAACTTTTCTATACTGTATTGAGATGCATTTTCGGAATCTGCAGTCTGAATAAGGGCGTTAACAGTTTGACCTATATCAGAAATTAATCCCATTAAACGATTAATTATTTGTATTTGGGGTCTATATGTAATAGCCGGACATAGACACACACTCTTGGGTAAAGTTAAAGCTCTTGGTACTAGTGGTACCATTGTATAGTATGAAATATGAGTACCACCTTCTGCTGTTATTGTACCGGGATGAAGTTGTTCAATTTTAGTTCCCAAGCAATAATGAATGCAACTAGTTGACTTATACATATGAAGAGGCCGAATTTTAATGGTACTCAAAAAGCGCTGGTGGTTGATCTCATCATCATTTAGATTTATTATTTGATTAAACCATTGTGTTACTTCATTTCTAATATTCTTTAAAATGTGAGCTGGGTCATTGTCCCGTAAAATCATAAGTACATTTTGCAATAAATTGGTTAAGTCACGATGATTACTAAGGTTGATACGTTTTTTATAACCACTGATTTTACATTTATTGCCAACTTGTCTTTCTTGTATAGCCATATAATGTTTTTTTTTAATTAACACTAGAACTCCAAATGCATTTTCGAAAGCTAGTTTGAGATAACATGTAGAAGGTATATCTTGTCTGAGATTAGTATTATAACGATTAGCCAATTCATCTCCAGTTCCTGCTGAACGAGGTACCTTCAGAAATAAGGAATCAGTGTCGCCATATAAAACTGTCGCTCCAATTCCATTTTCATCTTTAGTATAAAAATGTTGAGCCCGATTAAGATGATACCGACCATAACCAGTAACCATGCATGGGACCAGTTCATCTGCAAGTAGTTTAATGGCCGCCATTGCCCCATAAATAGAATTTACCATAATCTTAAGAGCATTAGCTTGAGTGGTCATTCCGGCCTTTTTCATAATACCTCGTTCATTTACTAATTTTTCACATATCTGACGTAATGGTGATTGAGTGTATGGTTTTCCTTCTTGGACTTTAACACTCACATAAGCAAAATAAGGATCTTCATCCATAATAAGTATATGAAATAAATTTTCATCAACTTCTGGGAGTTGACAACGTGAAATTCGAGTCACAAACCCTCGATTTAAATTATAGTCAATAATTAAACTAGGATATAATGAACAAAAATCAAAAACAAATATTGTATGAGTATTAGAAGCTAAATGTACTCCAATTTTCGGTTCAAGAACTTCAGCGCCTTTATAAGTGTTTTTTCTACCTGTATCCAAATGATTCTTTTGTTCGATGGAATGTCTAGCATATCGATTTTGTGGAAGAATGCGACCTATTTCCCATTGAGATTGTGAATAACAGTTTACCTTATTAATGAGATGTTCGTCAATAGGAGCCGTATAAATTGAATTAAGTAAATTTATAAGGTAACGTCTCACAATAGCTGTAGAACTGGCACCAAGACAATGGTATGGGTCAAGGTCACCCATACGAGATAAACCCATTGTAATTCTAATAGTCTTAAGGTGCCCATTCAATTGAGTGACTAGTTCCACATCTACAGTACAATATTCTAGAAAATTTAAAAAAAAAAATCTATCCGGTTCCTCTCCATTGTCTTCTAAATTTTTATACATTTTATTTATAGCTACAATATTAAAATCTACTTTATTGCGGCCCAGTATAGCTTCTGCACAAGCATCTAAACTATCAGAAGCTGGTTCAAGAAATTTACCAACTGGAAAATTTTTTTTACGGCAAATCATAACATCTACATCTAAAATCCAAGGTGGCGTCATATGGGGTACGGTTCTCATGTCACAATATGACCTTAAAGTGTAAGTGTGGAAAATTAAATGTCCAGGTAAAAGACCATGAAATAGTGCTCGTTTGAAGAGGAATGGATGGTTGTATCCATCAGTGTTATAACCAGTAGCAAAAATATGTCGAGGTTTGCTTAGTAACTCCAAAGATCGAGAAAGAGTCTGTTTTTCTGAAGAATATAATTCAACATGGATCGAAATTCCTTGTTTAGTTATCATGGAAAATTCTCTATTTTTGTTTTGCGAATTTGGATAATATACAACCAAAAGGGTATTTATGTCACTTAATTCAGTTGGATATTGGGCATTGATTACAGTTGCTGTCTGAAAAGAAGTAGCAACTAACCTATCATATGAACTATCCCCTAGAGGAATGGCACCAGTTAAATCATGCCGACTAGTTTCTATATCAAATGAGAGGATCCGATATGGTGGAAAAAAGTTGTCGATATCTCCACTCACAAAACAAGTTGATTGTCATGTACTTTAAATAAACCCCTAGATTGAAATTTTGGATTGTGTCGTCGTTCACAGTCAAAATAACATTGGTATGAATTAAAATATTTACCCATAGCATTAATACCTGTCATGTTCACAGAAAATGGTACCATCCGTTTTCTATGTGCGGCGGCTGGACGCCACTAGAGAAGGTAAACAGCACACAGGACGCCTGCCAAGCTTGGGAGCTACTCTATCATGTAATCGTCTGTTAAGTATTAAAGTCAGTAACCAGGAATGACTTTACATCAACCTTACTACCAAGACTATCTCAGCTATACACAGACACCACACTGGCGACGAGGATGAACTGGGAACGCAGGTATTTTGTTCAACAAAACACAAGGAAGGAGCATGCTGTCTCGCCCAGAGAAGGAAGAAGCTGTCTGTGAGCACCATACCCGATGCTGTATGCAACCCCATGCTGTGTGCTGACTGTTGCTGTGTGCTGATCGTTGCTGTGTGCTGGCCGTTGCTGTGTGCTGGCCAATGCTGTGTGCTACCCAAGCTGTGCTGAGTGTTGCTGTGTGAGAGGAATCTGCCGACGCTGTGTACGAAACGACGCTTTGATGCAGTGTACAAAACCCGATGTTTTGGTTACGAAACGACGCTCCGTGCTACAAAATTCTTCACGCTGTGAACCAACTGCTGCCTACTGCTGCCAACTGCTGCCTACTGCTGACAACTGCTGCCTACTGCTGTACCAACTGCTGACAATTGCTGTACCAACTGCTAACAACTGCTGTGCTGCTGTGAGTAGGAACAACACATGTACACAAGGGCTAGGTAAGAAGTCAGTTGCTGCTGTGTTGTGCACTGTGAACTTTTGCATTAAAATGCTTGTGTGCTTTGCAAAATTAAAGTAATTACAGTGAATTCTTAAATAACATATACAGTGCAGTAAGTGTTATATATTCTGAGGAACATTTTAAGTGATAAGTTTAAATTTATTCAGTAAAAATGGCAAATATACCTCAGTTTCCTGCATTTGATCCTGACTGTGACCAGACAAACCTGTCACAGAGGTGGGTCAAATGGCTTAAAAGGTTTGAAAATTTGTTGATAGTTTCTGACATCAAAAGTGCTGAAAGAAAGCGTGCCTTTCTGCTTCACTATGCAGGTGATAGAGTTTGTGACATCTTTGATACACTGAAAGACACTGGTGGTGCCAAAGATTATGACACTGCCAAGGCCAAATTAACTGAGCATTTCAAACCAAGGCAAAATACTGCTATGGAAATTATGCATTTCAGGAGAGCAAAACAACTCTCTAATGAAACTGTTGATCAATACCATACACGTCTGCAGGGTTTAGCAACCCATTGTGAGTTTGCTGATGTTGACAAAGAAATCAAACAGCAAATAATTGAAACATGCACATCTACACGTCTTCGTCGAAGAGCTCTAGAACTTGTTGATGATGAAAGTTCTCTTACCAAGATACTGGATATGGCTCGTCGAATGGAAGATGCTGCACGTGATGCTCGTGCCATGGAGTGCAGTGCCAACAACGGTTCTGCCACTGTTACTAACAGTCATGAAGTATGTAAGGTTCAGGGAGTACACCATGATCATAGAAGATATCATGCCAAACCTAACATTAAATTGAGCCGAGAACCACATCACAACTGGAGTCATGGAACAAGACTCAAGCAGTCACAACGACTCACATCAGAGGTTGTCAATAATAAATGTTACAATTGTGGAGGAGACTACCCACACCAAGATAATGTTTGTCCTGCACAAGGTAAGAAGTGCTATGAGTGTAGAAAACTAAATCATTTTGGTGCTATGTGTCGTTCCGCACTAAAGAAACCACAATCAATAAATAAAAGCAATGTACGAGGATCAAGTCATAGGAGTCGAGGTGGCAAACACAATATTGCACCTCAAATCAAGAATGTTAATAATATACAAGACAACATTTCATTACAACCAGTCTCAGATGACAGTGAATGTGATTATATTTGTGGAGTACAAGCAATCACAGAATGGAATGATCTTCCAAACAACCCAGAGACTATAGTATACATTGCTGGCATTTGTCTCAAAATTCTCATTGACACTGGATCAAACATTGACACCATTGCTGAGTGCCACTATGAAAAATTTAAAAAACAATTCCCAAAGCTTGAAAACTATAATGGCAAAGCCACTGCCTATGCTTCAAAGGTAGCCTTACCAGTGATTGGAACTTTCACTGCAGAGATTAAGTCAAAGAATGCAATGCTCATTACTACATTCCATGTTGTTAGGAATGCAAAGGAGTCTTTACTCAGTTACAAGACTTCAACCAAATTGGGGCTACTTCAGCTTTCTAATGCTGTAGCAGTGGAATCTGCAAACAATGTTGATGCTATTGTTGCTGAATTTTCTGATCGGTTTAAATCCATAGGTTGTTATACTGATAGCAAGGTACATCTGCATATCAACCCAGATGTAATTCCAGTTGCCCAACCACATCGCCGACAACCATTCCATACTCGCAAGAAAGTCGATGCCGAACTGGATAGGCTGATAGAACTAGATATCATTGAACCGGTAACAGGCCCAACACCATGGGTAAGCCCAATTGTCACTCCACCAAAGCCGAAGAATCCAGATGAGATACGCATTTGTGTAGACATGCGTGTTCCCAACAAGGCAATAATGCGTGAACGCCATCCTACACCCACTGTAGATGATATGATATACCGCTTGAATGGTGCAACTGTATTCAGCAAGTTAGATTTAAACAAGGGCTATCATCAGCTTGAACTTGATGATGAGAGTCGATTCATCACAACGTTTACGACACATCGAGGTCTGTATAGGTACAAGCGCCTGAGTTTTGGTATTAACAGTGCTGCTGAAGTATTCCAGCACATCATCAGCCAGGTATTGCAAGATATACCTAATGCTGACAACATGTCTGATGACATCATTGTTTATGGCCGTACCCAAGCTGAACACGACAAAGCTCTTCGTGCAACATTGCAACGCTTACGAGAAAAGAATTTGACGCTAAGCCGAGCAAAGTGTGAGTTCAATCAACATAAAATTGAATTCTTTGGACATGTACTTAGTGACAAAGGTCTATCTCCAGATCCTAAGAAAGTTGCAGATATCAAGAATGCTGCACCTCCTTCAACATCCACTGAAGTACATAGTTTTCTGGGAATGGCAAACTACTGTTCTCGCTTCATTCCAGATTTTGCTACCATTACGAAGCCTCTACGTGAGCTCCTGAAGAAAAATGCATCATGGTACTGGAGCGATGTCGAGCAAAATGCATTTGATGCTGTGAAAGATGCACTAGTAGAAAATGCGACTGCTGCATACTTTGATCCATCAATGGACACTGAGTTAACGGTGGATGCTAGTCCTGTTGGTTTAGGTGCTGTGTTAGCCCAACACAAACCTGGTCAACCAGATTCAAGAGTAGTAATTGCCTACGCCAGCCGTTCTCTCACAGATGTTGAGCAACGATACAGTCAGACAGAGAAGGAAGCTCTTGCTCTTGTATGGGGCTGTGAACACTTCAATGTGTATCTGCTTGGTGCACCCTTTACCACGATAGTCACTGACCACAAACCGTTGGAGACCATCTTCAATAATCCAAAGTCCAAACCACCAGCTCGCATTGAGAGATGGGCTCTTCGTCTGCAACCATACAACTTTACGGTGAAATACAAGCCAGGTGCAGGCAATCCCGCTGATTACATCAGTCGACATCCTGCCAACAGTTTCACCATCACCAAGCATCAGCAAGTTGCCGAGGAATATGTACACTCTGTAACCTGTGATGCAGTCCCTAAGGCTCTCACTCTTGATGAAATCCGTACTGCAACCCTAGAGGACCCAACTCTGCAAGCAACAGTGGATGCATTGACTAAGAAAAAGTTTCCACGCATCCCACCCTCAGGAGTTGACCAAGATGCATTCAAAGCACTTGAACGCATCCAGACAGAATTAAGTGTTACGCAACAACGCGACACCGTGCTGCGAGGTACTCGTATCGTCATTCCAGCTGTTCTCCAGCAACGTGCTCTGAAGCTTGCACATCAAGGACACCAAGGTCTTGTAAGGACCAAACAGCTGCTACGAGAAAAGGTGTGGTTTCCTGGCATTGATCGTCAAGCTAAGGACATGCATGATGCCTGTGTCCCTTGCCAAGCTGCAGTGGATACTTCAAGACCAACACCTCTACAACCTTCACCACTACCTGCTGCACCATGGATGGAAGTATCGATGGATTTCTGTGGACCGCTACCAACTGGAGAGTACTTGATGGTAGTCATTGATGATCACTCACGTTATCCAGAAGTAGAAATCATCACTTCCACATCTGCAAAGGCTGTCATCCGAAACTCGACAAGATCTTTTCAAACTTTGGCATTCCTGAAGTTGTCAAGACGGACAATGGACCGCCATTTAATGGACAAGACTTTGTCAACTTTGCTGAGCATATTGGATTCAAACACCGCCGTGTGATGCCACTACATCCTCAAGCAAATGGAGAAGTCGAGAGATTCATGCAACCTCTCATGAAAGCTGTACGCTGTGCTCATGCCGAAGGACGATCCTGGAAACAAGCTATGTATGCTTTTCTCAGGAACTACCGTGCAACACCGCATGGAACACTGGGCAAGTCGCCTGGCGAACTTTTATTTGGACGTCCTATGAGAATCGCACTACCTGTCATGCCAGCCAAGGTAACGGATATACGTCTCGCTCAGAAGGATGCACTAGCCAAGGGCAAAATGAAAATTGCTCATGATCAACGTGCAAAGGAACAATTCATAAAGGTTGGAGATACTGTTCTCGTTAAAAGAAAAAAGAGGGAAAGTTAGATATGCCGTATGATACAAAACCATATAAAGTGATTAGTGTAAAAGGAACTATGGTAACAGCGAGTAATAGAGATCATAGTATAACACGTAATATGGCTTATTTCAAAGTGATTCCAACTAGTGTAGAAAATGATGAAGTGCAAAGTCGTGCAAAAGAAAGAAAAAATGAGTTATAACTCGATAAACAATTCATCGAGGGATATTCTTGTACTGTCTCCACTCGATCATCCAACGACATGTTAAGGACCCCCACCGATTATCATGTTTTTTAGATAATGGTACTTTTTACCTACGAGTCAAAAGTGACCATTTCCAACAATTTTTATACTACAAACAACATAATTTGAATTGCCTTGCCACATATAATATTAGATATTCAACTAGAAACCTCAACTTACCTTGTTGGTGTTCGTCTTCTTGATTGATGCCACACATCTTGAAGTTAAGAATTGTTAACAATTTACGTAACCTATACTAACACAACACTAACATTACACTTAAATTACTGTACAGTTCATTAAGCAAAGTTAGTTTTGACTGCCAGCTGCTGAAGCCTCACTGGTTGAAGGCGCTTGGCTTGCCTGTGGCGCCTCACTTGTTAAAGGCGCTTGGTTGCGCCTCACTTGTTGAAGCGCTTGCATGCCCTCACTTGTTGAAGGCGCTTGGCTTGCCTGTGATGCCTCACTTGTTGAAGGCGCTTGGCTTGCCTGTGACGCCTCACTTGTTGAAGGTGCTTGGCTTGCCTGTGGCGCCTCACTTGTTGAAGGCGCTTGGCTTGCCTGTGGCGCCTCACTTGTTGAAGGCGCTTGGCTTGCCTGTGACGCCTCACTTGTTGAAGGCGCTTGGCTTGCCTGTGGCGCCTCACTTGTTGAAGTGCTTAGCTTGCCTGTGGCGCCTCACTTGTTGAAGGCGCTTGGCTTGCCTGTGGTGCTTCACTTGTTGAAGGCATTTGGCTGCCTGTGATGCCTCACTGGTTGAACAACACATAACTTGTCTTTAATTGCCAGGACAACCTTCTTCCTCTTAACACCTCCAGAACGATTGATGCTGCTACCAGACATAGTCTGGCCAAAAATGTTTAAAGTTACTATGAAAATAAAAAAGTTATTTAAAAAAATATTTCACTAATGGCGCAGCACTGTGACGCCTCACTCGTTGAGGTGTATAACAGTAACTTGTCTTTAATTGTTAGGACAACTTTCTTCCTCTTAACACCTACAGAACAATTGATGCTGCTACCAGACATAGTCTTGGCCAAAAATGTTTAAAGTTACTATGAAAATAAAAAGTTATTTAAAAAAATATTTCACTAATGGCGCAGCACTGTGTATAACACGAGGGACAGACGCACATGGGTTGACCAGTGTTGGATGGGTCCACTTGGCGTGGGGCAGCTATAGCACCTTACGTAGGCTGCCAGGAGAATATTTTTTAAGGAAACTTCAGCCTGTGCACATTGCTTTTAGAAAACTTATTTATTTGTTATTACATAATTACTAGTACTTATTTCATTTGTTTTTGGCTATGATTAATTGTTCTAAAATTAATGGTAATTCCTGTACCCAGGTGGTCCCTCCCGACGCTCTCCTCCCACCCTCCCGACACCACCCACCCACCCCATCCCTTCCTCCACCATGCGTCTAGAGCCACAGACGGATTAAACGGTATGGCCGAATGTTTCATCCCGCCAAATCAGCTTTAATCCGGTGCCTGTGGCCATTTTGGCTGGATATTGTGATAACTTTATTCGATCATGATTTGGCCGTTAAGGGCGTTTGTTCGGATGTTCGAATCCCGGTAATCGCGGGGTTACAGTATTTGAGGACTCTCGTCCTAAACTCATGATTAAACGCCCTACACGATTTGTGATTAATTATGTTCTATGTAATGCAAAATATTTACTTATTATGCTAAACCAAATTTAATATTGTTTGAATAATGAAGATCTCTAATTCAATATTTTGTAACTTTGTATTACAGTCTCTTTCATTTTATTAACATTGCATATGTATTTTTAACATTGAAATACCTTTGGGTAAAGATGAGTGTTTAAATTCTTTGTGTGCTTAATTAATGTTAATGTATGTAATATCTCTTGATATG
>WNGS01107033.1:0-10067 GCA_020271785.1 Procambarus virginalis | reverse complement strand
GCTATCACTTCCTTATGTCCGGTCGTGATGGTCAAGTGGTTTAAGGCATCCCTGTACATACCAGTTGCGTTGCTCCTGGGAGTATGGGTTCGAGTCACTTCTGGGTGTGAGTTTTCATTCGCATATAGTCCTGGGGACCATTCAGGCTTGTTCGCATTTGTTTCCTCACGTGTTGCCCCAAAAAATGAGGTGATTTGATAAAATGCTATGCCCAAGATAACCATCCAGGTGCCGGCGGGGAAGTGGCTCATAAGCCCAGGCTATCACTTCCGTATGTCCGGTCGTGATGGTCAAGTGGTTTAAGGCATCCCTGTACATACCAGTTGCGTTGCTCCTGTGAGTATGTTCGAGTCACTTCTGGGGTGTGAGTTTTCATTCATATATATATATATATTAGTAATTATATATATATATATATATATATATATATATATATATATATATATATATATATAATATCAGTTTTTTGTTTTTTTAACTTAATTATTTTTCTAATAAACTAATTATAATATTTTTTTAAATATGCTATTGTGATAGCTGAGAGTCATAGACATGATTTCAGTTGACACTTGTGTTTGATAATCGTTTTTGACCATTTTGGAATAATTTTGACACCTACTTCATATTTTTTTTCTCCCTTCCTATTTATGCTACGATGCTGTGACTTGGACCAGATGAAACCCTTTTTACATACAACTAGTCAAAAAAGTCTTATTGAAATCGAACTAGTTTTCATTTAATACATTTTTTTGGAAATCTGGTGCTCAGGGCCCCCTAAGCTACTCTATCTCTATGAGATGTATTTTTTCTTGTCGCAATAAACATACTTGAAATTGGTCTGCCATCCGCTGAGATAGCTGGCCACCTCAGGTCAGATGAAGCCCAAAACGTTTGCGTAATAGTGTCTTCATAGATTATACAACTTCTGTCCCTACAATTGTACATTACTCGTGTTCTTTGTACACACATCGAATAAAAACTGAATTGGATTGAAGTCCTATAGGGCTCGGTATCATCAAGTCATAGAGCGGACCAAGAAAAAGATAATATTTTGAAATCAAAGGGTCGACAACCGTTCAAGACAAAAAAAATGTTTTTGTGAATTTTTAGGTGAAAATAGAATTACAACAAGTACAACACTGGGACCCTTTTTGATACAAGAGTCCATGATCTGTACAGTCCATCCATAGTTGGCATAGGTACTATCATTCTTGGATAACCTGGTTGCTGGGAGTCTACTAGATGCAGTCAAGTTTTGTTTTATGTTTTAGGGATGATATTATTGGAGTGTTCCCTACAGATCCATTTTATGTGTCTTGAGAGCCTCCACCACTCGCGGACAGTCCTGACGGCAGCCTCTTTAAGGATGGAGTCTCCAGCAGACTAACGACTGTGACGTGGGTGAGAGAGTGGGTGAGGTGGAGAGAAACGGCATTGGTACTGCTGAAGAAGGCGGCACCCATCCCCATACCCTCCATGAAGATGCTCTCCGTCCTGTACTGAGGGTAGCCGTAAGGGATGGGGTAAGAGATTGGTGGGCCAGACGGTGATGTCGCAGCAGATCTCGTACTGGTCGGAGGCCACGGAGGCGGGGATGGTGACGTTGTCGGGACACCGACGATGGAGGAGCTGAGTGATCAGATCAGGACCAATGCTGCAACACATGCCCGGGTCAAACACTGAAGGGATGTCCGCTACCATTGCCTGCGGAAGGTTCAACGAGGCAAAAATTAATGACACTGTCAGTTTGACTAAAATCGATTCCCCTAAAGAGCTGTTTTTTGTAATTATTTATTATTATTATTAACACACAGAAATCACATTAACGTGTTACATATCAATGAGAAAATCCACTAGGACTATAGGTAGGTGCGAACCTACGACCCCGGTACTGCCAGTCGTGTACTCTACCACTAGAAAACCAGAACTTGTAAAGTCTTACAACCAGAGTTCTACTGAAATCACGAAGTCTGGAGGCTCTGTTGAAGTCAGTCCAAGTTTTTACATAAGACTCACAAGCACTCGGGCGGAAGAGCAAATTTTTCTACACCTTTACGTCAAGGGCAAAGTGGTCTTACACCTTTATGACGTAAAGGATTTTACAGGATTACGACGGATTTTCTCATTATTATTATTATTATTATTATTATTATTATTATTATTATTATTATTATTATTATATTATTATTATTATTATTATTTTATTAAATTTGCAAGCATAGATTCTACTTAATTATTATATTAATACCTATTGAGATTCTGTATGGGTCACTCCTTGACCCATGCCAGGAAACTCAGCAATCTAACTCTATTTCCATAAAAGATTTTGTTTTAAACTTATCCAATTTGTGATAATTTTCAGAAGCGTTTAATCATTCCCCTTGTTATATCTTTCCATCCAGTTGAACACCCCAACAATAAGCCTCACTTAAAGAAACGGGTGATCGAAAAATGTATTGCCTGATTACGTAATAATACAGGCGTTCGAAAATGATAGTAAACGGAACACCTCTTTTGAGGAAGCGTATGTTGGAAGGTGAAGCGTGACCTCAAGTTCAAGTTCAAGTAAGTTACTTGAGAGATAATAAATAACATCACAAAAGGAGAAGAGTAGCTATATTGGCTATTTCTACCCTTAAGCTTGACCTTACCTGAAGAAACGGGTGCTCCGAACTGAAGCTCATGATGCCGTTGCCGACGAGGTTGGCGTGGATCCTTGCCACCCAGTTGGTGGAGCTGGGTAGGGCGCGGAAGTGATGGAATCCAGGTCGAGGTAAGTCCCTCCGTGTCTCCTTAGGACCTCCACACGCGGCGGCGTCGCTCACTACCCAAGCCATGCGGTCTGGCACACGCACCAGGGACGGCGGAAAGTGGCCAGATGTGGGAGCAAATATTTTTTTTGTGTGTATTTGTAACTTAAGCTCGAGTTTCAAGAACTTTGGGAATACGAGTTACGTGAGTGTGTGTGTGTGTGTGTGTGTGTGTGTGTGTGTGTGTGTGTGTGTGTGTGTGTTGTGTGTGGTGTGTGTGTGTGTGTGTGTGTTGTGTGTGTGTGTGTGTGTGTGTGTGTGTGTGTGTGTGTGTGTGTGTGTGTGTGTTGTGTGTGTGTGTGTGTGTGTGTGTATGTATGTGTGTGTGTGTGTGTGTGTGTGTGTGTGTGTGTGGTGTGTGTGTGTGTGTGTGTGTTGTGTGTGGTGTGTGTGTGTGTGTGTGTACTCACCTATTTGTACTCACCTATTTGTGCTTGCAGGATCGAGCATTGACTCTTGGATCCCGCCTTTCCAGCCATCGGTTGTTTACAGCAATGACTCCTGTCCCATTTCCCTATCATACCTAGTCTTAAAAGTATGAATAGTATTTGCTTCCACAACCTGTTCCCCAAGTGCATTCCATTTTTCCACTACTCTCACGCTAAAAGAAAACTTCCTAACATCTCTGTGACTCATCTGAGTTTCCAGTTTCCACCCATGTCCCCTCGTTCTGTTATTATTACGTGTGAACATTTCATCTATTTCCACTTTGTCAATTCCCCTGAGTATTTTATATGTCCCTATCATATCTCCTCTCTCCCTTCTTTTCTCTAGTGTCGTAAGGTTCAGTTCCTTCAGACGCTCTTCATATCCCATCCCTCGTAACTCTGGGACAAGCCTCGTCGCAAACCTCTGAACCTTCTCCAGTTTCCTTATGTGTTTCTTCAGGTGGGGGCTCCATGATGGCGCGGCATACTCTAAGACGGGTCTCACGTAGGCAGTGTAAAGCGCCCTAAAAGCCTCCTCATTTAGGTTTCTGAATGAAGTTCTAATTTTCGCCAGTGTAGAGTACGCTGCTGTCGTTATCCTATTTATATGTGCCTCAGGAGTTAGATTAGGTGTCACATCCACTCCCAGATCTCTTTCTCGAATCGTTACAGGTAGGCTGTTCCCCTTCATTGTGTACTGTCCCTTTGGTCTCCTATCACCTGATCCCATTTCCATAACTTTACATTTACTGGTGTTAAACTCCAGTAGCCATTTCCCTGACCATCTCTGCAACCTGTTTAAGTCCTCTTGGAGGATCCTACAATCCTCGTCTGTCACAACTCTTCTCATTAATTTTGCGTCATCCGCAAACATTGACATGTATGATTCCACTCCTGTAAACATGTCATTTACGTAAATTAGAAAGAGGATTGGTCCCAGCACCGATCCTTGAGGTACTCCACTTGTTACTGTTCGCCAGTCCGACTTCTCGCCCCTTACCATTACCCTCTGGCTCCTTCCTGTTAGGTAGTTCTTCACCCATTCTAGGGCCTTTCCGCTTACTCCTGCCTGCCTCTCAAGTTTGTATAGCAGTCTCATGTGCGGTACTGTATCAAAGGCCTTTTGGCAGTCAAGAAATATGCAGTCTGCCCAGCCTTCTCTGTCCTGCCTTATCCTTGTTACTTTATCATAGAATTCTAAAAGGTTTGTTAGGCATGATTTCCCTGTCCAGAACCCATGTTGGTGCTTGTTTACAAACCCAATGCTCTCCAGGTGCTCAACAAGTCTTAGCCTAATTATTCTTTCAAGTATTTTGCAGGGGATGCTTGTCAATGATACGGGTCTGTAGTTAAGTGCCTCCTCCCTATCACCTTTCTTGAAAATCGGTACGACATTTGCCTCCTTCCAGCAACTGGGCAATTCTCCCGACATAAGTGACTCATTAAAGATCATTGCCAGAGGCACGCTGAGAGCCTGCGCTGCCTCTTTAAGTATCCACGGTGATACTTTGTCTGGTCCAACAGCTTTATTTGCATCCAGTGTTGTCAACTGTTTCATTACCTCCTCTGCTGTCACCTCTATATCTGATAGGCTTTCATCTAGGGTAATCGCTTCTAACAATGGGAGCTGCTCAGGCTCGGTTGTGAACACTCCATGGAAATTTGCATTCAGTACCTCGCAGATTTCCTTGTCGCTTTCTGTATATGCCCCTTCTGTTTTCCTCAGTCTTGTCACTTGGTCATTTACCGACATCTTCCTTCTTATATGGCTATGTAGTAATTTAGGTTGCTTTTTCGCTTTGACTGCAATATCATTCTCATAATTTCTTTCCGACACTCGTCTTATGTTAATGTAATCATTCCTAGCTCTGTTACATCTAATCCTGTTGTCCTCTGTCCTTTGTCTTCTGTACTTCCTCCACTCCCTCCTGCTTCTCACCTTTGCTTCCTGACATTGTCTATTAAACCATGGGTTATTATATTCCCTCCTGCTTTTTTCCTTTATTGTTGGAATAAATCTCTCTTCAGCCTCCTTGCATTTCAATATGACTTGGTTCATCATACCTTGCACTGTTTTTCCTCTAAGTTCTTCCTCCCACTGCACTTCTCCCAGGTAGTCCCTTATCCTTCTGTAGTCCCCTTTTCTGTAATCAAGTCTCCTTTCCCGTACCTCTTGACCGTTGGTCACAATTTTAAGCTCCATCATGTAGTCAAAGACTAGGACACAATGGTCACTGGCTCCTAGTGGTATTTCATGTTCCAACTGCTCGATGTCTTCTACATTCTGGGTGAAAATGAGATCTAATAGGCTGGGCGTATCCCCTCCTCTTTCCCTAGTATCTTCCTTCACATGCTGTGTTAGGAAATTCCTGTCAATAACGTCTACCAGCTTCGCTCCCCAGGTCTCCTCCCCGCCATGGGGATTCCTCGTTTCCCAATCTATCTCTCCGTGATTTAGGTCCCCCATGACCAGTAGCTTCGCCTTCATTCTATGCGCTATTGTTGCTGCCCTCTGCAGTTCATCTATACATGCCTTGTTGCTGTCCTCGTACTCCTGCCTGGGCCTTCTACTGTTTGGTGGGGGATTGTAGAGTATCAAGATTACAATCTTCTTCCCATCCACTGTCAGAGTTCCATGTATGGAGCTCGTGCTTTCATTGGTACCCGGATTTTCCAGCTCATCAAACTTCCATTTCCGCTTTATTAGGAGTGCCACTCCTCCTCCCTGTCTCTGTGTCCTTTCTTTTCTCATCACCTGGTACCCCTCCGGAAAGATTGCATCCGAGATCATGTCATTTATTTTAGTTTCCACTATTGCCACTATGTCTGGGTCTGCCTCACTAACTCTTTCTTTTATCTCTTCTGCTTTATTGGCTACCCCATCAGCATTGGTGTACCAAACCTTGAGACTCTTCTTGGAAACTCGGGTGTCAGAGTTCCCCCTTTCACCGGGGGTCTGGGGGGGACTGGGGGGTGTCTGAGGGGCGAGTGGGGGCTGTGGGGGTGAATGGGGGGGTGCTAGGGGGGTGCCTGGGAGTGCCTGGTAGGCGAATGGGGTCTGGGCATCTAGGGGGGTAGGAAGGGCATAATGGGTCTGAAAGTTAGGGGTCTGAATAGCATGGGGGGTTGAGAAATAGAGTGAGACTGAGAGTCAGATAGAGGTTGAGAGGTTGGGGGGGAGAGGGATATTGAGGACAGAGGGCTGAGAGGAGAATGGAGCATGGTGCTGGGAGTGGAAGAGAGGGTGTATTAGTTAGGGGGGAATCGGGGGTAGGTGGGGGTTTTGGGGTAGAAGAGGGGAAGAGGGAGATGGGGGAAGGTGTTAGGGGGTCACAAGGTGAGGGGGTTAAATGTGGGCTGAAGGTGCATAGGAGGGGTGAGGGTTGGGTGGGGTTTGGGGGTGAGTGTAAGAGGGGTGCAGTGGAAGAGAAGGGGCAGGGGTGTAGGAAGGGGTAGTAGGGGAGGGGGGATGGGAAGGTGGGTTTGGGGAGGGCATGGCTTGACCCACTGGGGTCGTTGACAGGTGTGATGTAGCAGGGGCAGGGGAATCGTTGGGGAGGTGCAAATGTGGAAGGGACAGGGGGGTTTTGGGGTGATGAAGCAGGGGGGTTTTGGGGGGCTGAGGCAGGGGGGAGGTATAGGAGGGCTGAGTTGGGGATGATGCGACCTGGGGGGTGACCTGGGATGTGACCTGGGAGGTGAGACTACCTGAGAAGCTAGTTCGGTGTCGTGCCTGCCACCTATTCTTGTAGGCTATTTGCTCATCTTTCGTCATAAACCTCTCTATAAACACATTGTAATGGGTTTCACTTCCTCTGAGTAAATGCTTGTTCCTCATTATGTACTCCACAGCCTCCTCATTGGAGAATTGTACCAGAACAGGCCTATTCTTGGTACAATTGTAAGGTCCAACCCGGCGGCTGATATCCACCTCGTGTTCTGCCATTCCTGCTCCAATACATCTCAGTATCTCATGCAATTCATATTTTTCCGTCTCTATTCTATCTTGTCTCGTTGGTGCCCCAGATTCGAATAATCCATGTATTATAATAGACCGTCTCCTCAGTAATTCATTGTCATGCTGGTAGCCTGTCCCCTGGGGATTCTCCATCCCAACCGCAGTCACTAACCCATCCCCCACTAATCCTCTGTCCTTAGCCATGCTGTTAATCCTTCCTAATTCGTTTGTGATCCGAGCACATTCCCTCTCCCAGTCCTCTCTTCCCTTCCTAATCTCTTCCTGAATATAGAGCATAAGTTCTTGTTTCTGCCTCTCTACCGCTTCCTGTATTTGCTGAAATAACTCGCTTTTAATCCCTTGGATTAGATCCACCATCCAATCGCTCCTCCTGTCTACAAATTTCCCTATTAATTTGTCTATAAATCTGTCCTCCTCCTCATCCCTGCTGGTGATTGACCTTGAACCCCTTCCTGATCTTGTCATTGCAGTAACAACCTAGCCAAAAAGGCGCTCCTCAATACCTTGCTCAAACTGCAGCACAAACAGGCGAGAAAGTACTCCACGCGGCTGGTCAAGATGTGAGGTCGCTGCGTCCCGCGTCCCAGCTGGTGAGGTCACTAGTGGTGGTCAGGCTCCACAATTTCGGCTCCACAATTTCACAATATCAAGATGCACTCAACACTTATTTTCAGTAGTGCTGTTTCTACTGTTTTTCTTCACTTTCTTGTGGTTTGAGTGAGCTTACTAGTTATTCAATCACTCATATACACTCATATACGCATATACACTGATTATCCCTCCCAATTCACTAGCTACGCAAGAGCTTCCCAGACCCTTCTGCCCACCGCGGCTGTCTGATCACAACTGTGTGTGTACTCACCTATTTGTACTCACCTATTTGTGCTTGCGGGGGTTGAGCTTTGGCTCTTTGGTCCCGCCTCTCAACTGTCAATCAACTGGTGTACAGATTCCCGAGCCTACTGGGCTCTATCATATCTACCCTTGAAACTGTGTATGGAGTCAGCCTCCACCACATCACTGCCTAAAGCATTCCATCCGTTAACTACTCTGACACTGAAAAAGTTCCTTCTAACGTCTCTGTGGCTCATGTGGGTACTCAGTTTCCACCTGTGTCCCCTTGTTCGCGTCCCCCCAGTGTTGAATAGTTTGTCCTTGTCTACCCGGTCGATTCCTCTGAGGATTTTGTAGGTTGTGATCATATCTCCCCTTACTCTTCTGTCTTCCAGTGTCGTAAGGTGCATTTCCCGCAGCCTTTCCTCGTAACTCATGCCTCTTAGTTCTGGGACTAGTCTAGTGGCATACCTTTGGACTTTTTCCAGCTTCGTCTTGTGCTTGACAAGGTACGGGCTCCATGCTGGGGCTGCATACTCCAGGATTGGTCTTACATATGTGGTGTACAAGATTCTGAATGATTCCTTACACAGGTTCCTGAACGCTGTTCTGATGTTAGCCAGCCTCGCATATGCCGCAGATGTTATCCTTTTTATGTGGGCTTCAGGAGACAGGTTTGGTGTGATATCAACTCCTAGATCTTTCTCTCTGTCCGTTTCATTAAGTACTTCATCTCCTATTCTGTATCCTGTGTCTGGCCTCCTGTTTCCACTGCCTAGTTTCATTACTTTGCATTTACTCGGGTTGAACTTCAACAGCCATTTGTTGGACCATTCACTCAGTCTGTCTAGGTCGTCTTGTAGCCTCCTACTATCGTCCTCAGTTTCAATCCTCCTCATAATTTTTGCATCATCGGCAAACATTGAGAGAAACGATTCTATACCCTCTGGGAGATCATTTACATATATCAGAAACAGTATAGGTCCAAGGACTGACCCCTGCGGGACTCCACTCGTAACGTCTCGCCAATCTGAGACCTCACCCCTCACACTGACTCTTTGTCTCCTGTTGCTTAGGTACTCCTGTATCCAACGGAGTACCTTCCCTTTCACTCCAGCCTGCATCTCCAGCTTTTTCACTAGCCTCTTGTGTGGCACTGTATCAAAGGCTTTCTGACAATCCAAAAATATGCAGTCTGCCCACCCTTCTCTTTCTTGCCTTATTTTTGTTGCCTGGTCGTAGAATTCAAGTAACCCTGTGAGGCAGGACCTGCCATCCCTGAATCCATGTTGGTGCTGTGTTACAAAGTTCTTTCGCTCCAGGTGCTCCACTAGCTTTCTTCGCACAATCTTCTCCATCAGCTTGCATGGTATGCAGGTTAGGGACACTGGCCTGTAATTCAGTGCCTCCTGTCTATCCCCTTTCTTGTATATCGGGACTACATTAGCTGCTTTCCAAATTTCTGGCAGTTCCCCTGTTGCCAGAGATTTGTTATACACTATGGAGAGTGGTAGGCACAGTTCTTCTGCTCCTTCCTTAAGTATCCAAGGGGAGATTCCATCTGGGCCTATAGCCTTTGTCACATCCAACTCTAGTAAACACTTTCTTACTTCCCCGCTTGTAATCTCAAACTCTTCCAGTGGTTCCTGGTTAGCTATCCCCTCTCTTAACTTGGGATTTCTCCTAGTTCTAGGGTGAAGACCTCTTGGAATTTCTTATTCAGTTCCTCACATACTTCCTTGTCGTTGTGTCGTTTGTAGTGAATCCTTCTGCCCCTATCCTTAATTTCATAACCTGTTTCCTTTACTGTTGTTTTTCTCCTGATGTGGCTAAACAACAATTTAGGCTGAGTCTTTGCCTTGCTTGCCATGTCCTTTTCGTATTGTCTTTCCGCCTCTCTTCTCATCCTGACATATTCAGTCCTGGCATTCTGTATCTTTCTCTGCCTCTCCAGTGTCCTGTTATTCCTATAGTTTCTCCATGTCCTTTTACTTTGTTACTTAGCTAGCTTACATT
>WNGS01107018.1:0-7500 GCA_020271785.1 Procambarus virginalis | reverse complement strand
TGAGCTTGGAGCCGAGTTAATGCCTCAATGGTGAGCTTGGAGCCGAGTTAATGCCTCAATGGTGAGGCTTGGAGCCGAGTTAATGCCTAAATGGTTAGCTACGAACCGAGTTAATGCCTCAATGGTGAGGCTTGGAGCAGAGTTAATGCCTCAATGGTGAGGCTTGGAGCCGAGTTAATGATTCAATGGTGAGGCTTGGAGCAGAGTTAATGCCTCAATGGTGAGGTTTGGAGCAGAGTTAATGATTCAATGGTGAGACTTGGAGCAGAGTTAATGCCTCAATGGTGAGGCTTGGAGCAGAGTTAATGCCTCAATGGTGAGGCTTGGAGCAGAGTTAATGCTTCAATGGTGAGGCTTGGAGCAGAGTTAATGACTCAATGGTGAGGCTTGGAGCAGAGTTAATGCCTCAATGGTGAGGCTTGGAGCAGAGTTAATGCCTCAATGGTGAGGCTTGGAGCAGAGTTAATGCCTCAATGGTGAGGCTTGGAGCAGAGTTAATGCCTCAATGGTGAGGCTTGGAGCAGAGTTAATGCCTCAATGGTGAGGCTTGGAGCAGAGTTAGTGCCTCATTGGCGAGGCTTGGAGCCGAGTTAATGGCTTAATTGTGAGCTTGGAGCCGTGTTAATGGCTTAATGGTGAGTTTGGAGTAGTAGAAATGTAGTGGAAATGGCCCCAATGACCGTCCATTTTTTTCCTCTAAGGACGGTCATTGGGGCCAGGGGGTTTTGAATTTTTCCCCCCAAGGATTGTCATTAGAGCTGGGGTATTTTCATTTTTTCCGACGGCTGCCTGTAGCCCCGGGTATGTTTTTCAATTTGTATTCGTCAGTACCTCGTAGTCTCCTAATATTTTCATTCATTTATCTTCTTCTCCCGTCCATCATATACAATTTTCCAAAATTTTAGATAAAAAGGCTCGCTCCTAGGCTCCAGCCATTTTGTTCTGAGGGGATTAAAAGGCCGGTCCGTGTCACAGTTGAATTTCGTTACCTCGGTGGTCGTGCACAGGCATCGCTAATGGTCATGACGTCACCAGTTAGCCGCTCAGTGACCCTGCACAGGCACGTTCAAGGGGATTATAAAGCCGGTCTATGGCTCGGGCCGTTTTCGTTGCCCCTGTGAGTGATTGGTAGCCTTCTAGGCCCAGCCATTTCCTTCTAGGGGATTAAAAGCTGGTCTATGAGTTGTGTATATTTCGTTAGCTCAGCGAGTGATTGCTCGTCTCCAGGTCTTAGCATTTCGCTGAAGGGGATTTAAAAACCGGGCTGTGAGACGTGTGTTTTGCGTTGGCTCGGTGACCCTGAAACCATATGTGCAATAACGTCATCCTTAATCTATTTTAAATCTATTTACTTCCAATCTATGTTGACCAGAACATCAACTGTTGGTATTAAATGAACTTTAGTAGGTCTATTCCCAATTAATATCCCCTTTCTAACACATCGATAATACAACTCCATTAATATTCAGAAGGTCCTATTTATTCCTCTTACTTATCTGGAAGTATTGAGTGTCCGGCCAAGGATCGTTTATTAAGCATAGGAATAAATGAAACCCACCATCAGCCATTTGCATGTAGCAAAGGGGAAGCAACACAGAGCAAGAACAATCATGTATCTCAGCATTCACCCCTGTTACCGAACCAGTATTTACCCACGTCTTTTTCCTAAATCGAAAACGTATCCAATTTATACCCATTGTTTCGTGTTCTGTCTCGTGTTCATATTTTTTAATGGCCTATTAATATCCCCCTTCGCCATGTCCATTCTCTCACGCCTCTATCATGTCATCCCTATTTCTTCTTCGCCTTTCTAGAGAATGTAATTTAAACTTAGTCAATCTTTCTTCAAGGATCGTTTATTGAGCATGGGAACACTTCAACAGGGGATTCAATATTATTCCAAGTGCATGTGAATATATGATTTTTCCAAAAAAAGAAAGGCTACACCAACACTCAGATATTTGTATTTAATTCCTCCCTCACTGTTAGTCCTGTGATTGTCGCACATTCGGTCAAACACATGCCTCCCACACGCTACTGTAGCATATAACAAAATCAAAATACACGTTCAGTGTACAAAAATATGAACTACATTGAGTAAAAAGCGGCTTCACATGTTTTGAAATAAGGCCTTCTACAGTTACCTTCATTCTGATATTCTAATCCCTAATGCGGTTTGATCCACCAATAGGTTACGTTGCTTTAAATCATGACTGTATTTATACAGTTATATATGTATTTACTGAAGAGGAGCTTGGCAATGTGCCTTCCGCCGAAAGGGTCTATGTGGGTGGGGACGAGGACAGGTTGACTAGTTTGGCAGTTACCAGGGAGGATGTAATTAAACAAATAGTAAAACTCAAACCAAACAAATCCCCAGGGCCGGATGAAGTGTTTGCCAGAGTGCTTAAAGAATGCAAAGAGGAGCTTTCCGACCCACTGTCTACCATATTTAATAAATCAATAGTTAGGCAGAGTGCCAGAGTCACGGAAGGTAGCTAAAGTTGTACCAATTTTTAAGAAAGGAGATAGATCACATGCGTCAAACTATCGACCAATTAGCCTAACGTCTATTGTGGGAAAGTTACTTGAATCGATAATTGCAAATACAATTCGTCTTCATCTTGAAAAACATAAATTAATAAATGAGTGGCAACATGGTTTTACAAATGGTCGTTCATGTTTAACAAATTTGCTATATTTTTATTCTAGCATAGTTGAGGCAGTTGATAGTGGTAAGGATTGTGATGTTGTGTACCTTGACTTTAGCATAGCTTTTGATACAGTGCCACATGAAAGACTGATTAAAAAATAGAGGCTCATGGTATTGGGGGTGCTATATTAAGCTGGATTAGGGCATGGCCATTCCAAAAGAAACAGAGAGTTAGTATAAATGGGGTTAAGTCAGAGTGGGATAATGTTAGTGGAGTGTCTCAAGGCTCTGTCCTGGGACTTCTGTTGTTTATATATATATATATATATATATATATATATATATATATATATATATATATATATATATATATATATATATATTGTGACGATAATCTCTTATCAGAGATTTAGCCTGCTATTTCTGTGACTCATCCCGTCCTCATCAATATACAAGATACGTTTTGTAGTGGCTAAACGTACATATTAAGATAGCCACACGTACCAGCAACTCCCTCCTCCCCCCCACTCCAACACCTGTTGCACGCACCTGGTCGACGCGCCGAACCCTTCAACTGCCTAACTAGCGACTTGCGGCCATCCAGCTTCCTCATTGGCCGCCAACCAACACTCCACTCCGGCTCCTTGCCAATCACAAGTCCTCGCCAGTTATTGTTGGAGTCCCTTGCGTTTCTGCCAGCCAGAATATCGTGTGCTCGCAAGCTATGAACGCCTAAGTGACTCACCTTGTGTGGGCAAATAGAGGTTTATAGTTAGTGCATATATTCCAGCATTCATATTTTATTTACTTTTGTATGTCAATTCTCCTCCCCATTAACGTAATCTATTTTCATGTTTATGTATTTTTTTCCACTTGACATTTTTTACCAGTAAGCCAAGATTTTGCATTTGTTTCAATTTGTTTTTTATTGTTATTAAACTACATCGTTTATTATTGTGTTTTATGATTCTGACCTTACCACAGATTACCAATCACGCAGTCATTCTTTTTTTTTCTCTTTTTTTTCCTTTTCTTTTTTATATATTATATGTGGCCCAGCACTGACACCTGCTAGTTGGAAGACTGCCGACCACCATTTCCAACTCGTTACCGTCACATATAAATGGGGGCCTGTCCGGGAGTGTTCCTGGGTTCTTTATGGAGAACGAAATACTCTATCGCAGGTATAGACCCAGTAAACTGAAGGACGAGGATGATTGGGCAAACGTTGAACAACTAGTGATTCCCACCAGCCTGCGGCCCACGATTCTACACCTGGCCCACGGCGCTTTGTCACACTATGGGTTCAACAAGACTTACCATGGAATTCGACAAGACTACTACTGGCCAGGTATGGTAAACGACATCAAAACTTATGTCAAATTATGCCACGTGTGTCAGTTAGCCGGGAAACCGAACGTTTCCATTCCCAGAGCACCACTGATACCCATCCAGGTGCCTGAGGAACCGTTCCACAAGCTCATTATCGACTGCGTTGGTCCTTTGCCTCGGACCAGTGCAGGCAACGCATATATCTTGACCATCCTGTGTCCTACCACCAGATTTCCGATAGCAGTTCCAGTGAAAAATATTACAGCTGCTACAGTGGTGAAGAATCTACTGAAAATCTTCACCCAGTATGGATTTCCGAGGGAGATTCAGAGCGACTGTGGTACCAACTTCACCAGTGATCTCTTCAAACGGACTCTGGAGGAGTTCAACATCAAACAGGTACTGTCCAGCCCCTATCATCCTGCTTCACAGGGTTCTCTCGAGCATAGTCATCAAACCATCAAGGCACTCTTAAAAAAATTCTGTAATGAGACCTCAAAGGATTGGGATAGGCAAATTGATCTCATCATGTGTATTTTCAGAAGTCTTCCCAACGAGTCACTAGGAGTATCTCCTTATGAGATGCTCTACGGACGTAAGTGCCGTACACCTCTCAAGGCTTTCAAGGATTCTCTACGTGATGACACCTTCAGTGAACATCAGAGTGTGCCCCAGTATCTTCAAAATCTCCGACACATTCTAGAGAGGGTCCATTCCTTTGCCAGCAACAACCTACAGAGAGCCCAGGAGAGGATGAAGACTCGTTATGACCGGCACTGTAAAGTAAGGAAGTTTACACCAGGAGACTTAGTGCTTGCCTATTTCCCTATCCCAGGTTCTCCTTTACAGAACAGGTTCTCTGGACCCTACCGTGTTAAAGAGTGCCGGAACAACTTCAACTACGTTCTCGAGACCCCCGATAGGCGGCGGAAGACCCAGCTGTGCTACATTAATTTACTCAAGCCCTACCATGGGGTTCCTCCCACTGTGTTAACCAATTTCACCTCATTTACAGGTCCATACAGCCACAGTGAGACCTTCCCTGCTTCTCCTTCCGAGAGCACTGACACTGAGACAGCGCTCTCTAACTCTGAAATCCTTACTAACCTTCAACATCATTTTCAGGACGATAATAGTGCTCTTCTAATCAAACTCGTCAGAGAATATCAAGAGTTGTTTCGAGATGACCCCCAAGAGTGTACTGTAACTCGGCACGACATCCAACTGCTACCTGACACCCAGCCGATTCGCCAACCATTCTACCGAATCAGCCCGAGCAAAACGGAAGTCATGCGGGCTGAGGTACAGTATCTCTTGGACCATGGACTGGCTACCCCCTGTGAGTCCCCCTGGGCCTCGCCATGCATCCTGGTACCCAAACCTCACGGCAAAATCCGTCTGTGTACGGATTATAGGAAGTTGAACCAGGTCACAGTGAAGGACGCCTACCCAATACCCAGGGTAGACGACATTTTGGATGCCATTGGTAATGCCCGCTACCTGTCTCAGGTAGACCTACTAAAGGGCTACTACCAGGTGAGTTTAACGGAGCGAGCTAAGGTACTGTCCGCCTTTATAACCCCGTTTGGTCTCTACAGGTACAATCGCCTTCCCTTTGGACTCTGCAATGCCCCAGCCACCTTTCAGAGAGCTGTCAACCGCGTCATCCAGGGCTTGGAAAACACCTACGCCTATTTGGACGACATCGTGGTAGCATCCAACACCTGGAGCGAACACCTGCTCCAGCTACAACGATTGTTCTACAAGCTCCTGAAAGCCGGCCTCACCATCAATTTGGGCAAGTCCACCTTCGCGAAAGGTAAAGTGCGGTACCTGGGTCATGTTATAGGGAGTGGCAGCCTGGCTCCGTTAAACATTCACATTCAAGCAATCCAACAGTATCCACAGCCTACTACCAGGAAGCAGCTCCTGCGCTTCCTTGGTCTTGCTTCCTATTACCGTAGGTTTGTGAAGAATTTTAGCACTGTTGCAACCCCATTAATCACCTTAACCAGTCCCAAGCAACGGTATAATTGGACCAGAGAGCAAACCGTTGCATTCGAACAACTCAAATTCCTCCTCTGTTCTAATCCCATTCTCGCCTCACCAGATATCAAGAAGCCTTTCATCCTCCATGTCGACGCCAGTGGTACCGGCATCGGAAGTGTCTTAATGCAGCAGCGAGGCGAGGAGGTTCTACCTGTCAGCTACTACAGTTGCAAGTTGAAGCCTCATCAGAAGAACTACAGTACTATAGAGAAGGAACTCCTGTCCATCGTCCTGAGCTTACAACACTTTGCACCATATCTGCACGGTGCTAGGTCCACTACCATCTATTCGGACCACAACCCTCTGAGATTCTTACATCAAGCCCAATTTAATAACCAACGTCTGCTGCGATGGGCTTTATATCTTCAAGGCTTCAATTAAAGATCTGCTACATCAAGGGGCCTGATAACATCATCGCTGACGCCCTCTCCAGAGTGCATGAGGTAGAGGCAGCTCCACCTCCCACTCTACCTCCAGTGGACATGATTCACCCGAAACAGCAGGCTTCGGGGGAGAGTTGTGACGATAATCTCTTATCAGAGATTTAGCCTGCTATTTCTGTGACTCATCCCGTCCTCATCAATATACAAGATACGTTTTGTAGTGGCTAAACGTACATATAAGATAGCCACACGTACCAGCAACTCCCTCCTCCCCCCACTCCAGCACCTGCTGCACACCTGGTCGACGCGCCGAACCCTTCAACTGCCTAACTAGCGACTTGCGGCCATCCAGCTTCCTCATTGGCCGCCAACCAACACTCCACTCCGGCTCCTCGCCAATCACAAGTCCTCGCCAGTTATTGTTGGAGTCCCTTGCGTTTCTGCCAGCCAGAATATCGTGTGCTCGCAAGCTATGAACTCCTAAGTGACTCACCTTGTGTGGTCAAATAGAGGTTTATAGTTAGTGCATATATTCCAGCATTCATATTTTATTTACTTTTGTATGTCAATTCTCCTCCCATTAACGTAATCTATTTTCATGTTATGTATTTTTTCCACTTGACATTTTTACCAGTAAGCCAAGATTTTGCATTTGTTTCAATTTGTTTTTTATTGTTATTAATCTACATTTTTATTATTGTGTTTTATGATTCTGACCTTACCACAGATTACCAATCACGCAGTCATTCTTTTTTTTCTCTTTTTTTTCCTTTTCTTTTTATATATTATATGTGGCCCAGCACTGACACCTGCTAGTTGGAAGACTGCCGACCACCATTTCCAACTCGTTACCGTCACATATATATATATATATATATATATATATATAATATTATATATATATATATATATATATTATATATAATATATATATATGATATATATATAGATATATATATACTGAAACTCACACCCAAGAAGTGATCGAACCAATACTCCAAGGAGCAAACGCAACTGGTATGTAAAGGGATGCCTGTACATTCAGTTGTATCTAGCCTGGGGACCATTCAGGCTTGTTTGCAT
>WNGS01107015.1:0-10046 GCA_020271785.1 Procambarus virginalis | reverse complement strand
CCAACTGATGGAGGCAATATCTGATGGTCTTGTGACGAGAAGATGGACAAGCAGACGAGATGAAGAAAATCCACCAGGGCCGTGACGAGGATTCGAACCTAAGTCCGAGATCATCCGGACGCTGCTATCGACTGAGACAACATGTAAAAGAGCTGAAACCGAAGTTGTACCGAACTAATTGGACTCTGCAGCCTCTTCGAGTACACAACCGGTTTGCACACGTGTGGGGAAAACCTGACTCCAATAACTAATAACTTGTTTGGGCTCTGAGACCCAGTAACTAATAATTAAATAAATATATATATATATACTTCGATAGCTATGAAGGACCACCACTTTTTGAGAAAAAGTGGAAAACAAAGAGACAATGGAAAAAACTGATCCTAGGAACTAGTGTCCTATGGATCTTGGTAAAACTGTAATGCTTATATGAATGGAGTCAAATTAACTACACAAAATTGGGGGGTTACATGCTAAAAGATTAATACATCCCTAGCATTATTCTGGTGCTGGTTCTTCACCAGAGTAAATCAAATGTGAAGTCAAAAATATAGAATATAATATTGATGGAGGTAAATGCACCTCAATATACTACTGAAATGTTGAACAGCATCAGTAAATCAAAGGGTTAGTATAATTGATCTCTTTAGGAGATCACTACTGTAACTATGGAGTTATTGCTACTGATGGAAAAATGGACAGCTTAGCTGTGAATCTAGAAGTAATCGGTTGCTACACTCCACCGACGACGTGTTGCATAGGGTAAATTGTTGCACAGAACGGTGGGGAAGCCTAGCACCTCGGTTGAAGTCGCCTTGGTATAGTTTTGTTGGTTTGCATTCGGCCTAACGACTGCTACCTAAATGTTAATAGTGGCCACATAATAACAAAAAGGGTAAACTTAGCAGCCGAGCCTCGTGTCGTTGATGTGAAGACTTGAGCAACTCTTCGTCCTCCAGCTGCTGCTTGAAAGACGTTGACTCTGGAGATGCTCGTATAATAGTCTATGACACGGCTATGTTGTGCCAGATAACGTGGCACCGCTCAACTGATCGTGGGAGCGAAATAAATAGGTCGAAACAACTCTGCTACACGCTGTTAATGGCGTCCGTGCTCTCGTTCACGTGTCAAGTGACGCTCTCCCTTCTTCCTCCTGCTCCTTATTGCGCATGCGCGGCTTTCGAGCGTAAATGAATATGTATTTATCGCAATTGACTAAGGAAGGAAGAGGTAATAACAAGTATTAATATCACATTAAATTCTTCTGTGATAAAATAGAAGTTCTAGTAACATAAATTGGCTTACTAAAAGTTGTGCAGCCAATCGAGGAAATTAAAGTAAATCATTTGCATCAAAGTAATTTCCTCTAGAATACTTAAATGTTAGTTAAATAAGGGAGCTCCAGTAAGTAATAGTATACTACGAAATCAAAGTTAACTATTTTTAGTAAATGAAATGATAAACTGGACTCTTGTTATAAATCCAACTAAATGTGGAGAAAATTCATGTTGCTGCCTGTTGTTCCTCACGTACTAGGAAGAATTTGGCAATGAATAAATCATGATAATGATTAAATCTATAAGTTAGTAATTTTAGTAACTACTTTGGTTATATAAATACAATGATGTATAAAACTGTTGGTTATTTCCAACATAACTCCGGGGAGAGAAAACTCGGGTCGTAGTTCAGGTATTAGTACTAACGTACACCTGTTTCTCTATCCTGAAGTTATATTCATGGGTTAGTAGGTTAGTACGTACCTAACGAATGTCCCGAATCTGTGGTAGATGACTAAGTCAACATGGGGACGTAAATAAACATTGAAAATTATTGAATAATTCCTTTGTAAGATACAGAAGGATATTAACAAAAAATTATGAATAGTTGGATCATTTAAGATTAAGGAGACCTCATCAATACAGTGAGGCTACTGTCCAAGGTCACTATGACTCGTAACTAATTACTGGACATCAACTCATCACTGCATCAGTATGGTCACCTCAAGTTTAAATGATAAGTTATCTACTCTTGAATAGAATCAAAATATTGTTTAAGTTTCTGTTTGCAGTTCTGAGCAGCGACTCTTGATGGTCTTGTGCTCGGTTGAGTAGAATCATTGTTCTCTGAAACTTGGGTTACAGGTATATCTGTAGAACACTCGTGTTCTGCTAACTCTAAAGGTACTAATTTCTCTAGTGTTTTCAAGGTAGTAGTGCCTCGACACTGAACTTTAACAATTCGTAATACACCATGGCGGTCAGGATGGATATCAACAATTTTACCTATAGGCCAATCTGACCTGGGTCCATCACTGTCTACTAGGACAAGATCACCTGGTTTAAGTTGAACTTTATTGTATGGGCTTGCAGCTCCATAATGATATTCTCTTAAAGCAGTTAAATATTCACGTGTCCAGACCTCATTCCACTTCTCTATTACTCTTGAAAGGTGTCTATAACTCTCCACTAAGTCACTTGCTTTGACACACGAAGGGTCAGCTGGATCCTCGTCTCCTA
This sequence comes from Procambarus virginalis, assembly GCA_020271785.1. Taxonomy (NCBI): domain Eukaryota; kingdom Metazoa; phylum Arthropoda; class Malacostraca; order Decapoda; family Cambaridae; genus Procambarus; species Procambarus virginalis. The sequence goes on along the minus strand of WNGS01107015.1, from coordinate 7,530 downwards.
GAGATATTAGAGGGCTCAGAAGACCACCATGAATCAAATGAGAGGGGCTTAGGGGTTCTCTTTGGGAGAAATCTTCTGTTAAATAGGTTAGAGGTCTGTTGTTGACTCGTGCTTCAATTTCCACGACAAGGGTCTGTAACTCGGTGAGATTAATTTTCTGCCTGTGTAAGGTTTTTCTTAGGCATTTCTTAACAGTTCCCACCATTCTTTCGTAAAAACCGCCATGCCATGGTGCTCTTGGAGGAATAAATTTCCAATAGCATTGTCTCTGTTTGAGCACAGAGTGTACTTCTGGATGGTTCCATATTTCTTGTAAGCAAGCTTCTCCTGCCACGAAGTTAGATCCATTATCCGAGATCATTAATTTTGGGCAAGATCTTCGTGCAGCAAATCTGCGAAAGGCTTGCAGAAAGGCTTCTGCACTCATGTCAGAAGTGACTTCTAAATGTACTCCGCGTGTGGTAGCACACGTGAAAAGGCAAATGTAGGCTTTCACTGGAATCTTGTCCGGTGTGCCTGTTAAAATTAGTGCTCCTGTATAGTCGACACCTGTGGTTTCAAAGGGACGAAGGTGAACGACTCGCTCCTTAGGTAGGGGCGGTGGACCTGGATAAGGACACACTCGAGCATCATATCTCTTGCAGATTATACAAGACTTGATTAAAGATTTAACAGTTTGGCGACCTTGGGGAAGCCAAAAACGTTGTCTGATTTCAGTAAGAGTATCTAATACTCCACCATGCAATGTATTATGCTCATGGTAATGTAAAACTATGAGTTTAGTAATGATGTGGTGACGTGGAAGAAGTATAGGATTCTTCGTATCTAAATTTATTTCTGCATGAAGCAGACGTCCGCCGCATCTCAAAATGTTATAATTGTCTGAGTCAAGCCAAATACCCAGAGACTTACTCAACCTTTCTGGGAGATGTTCATATTCCTTCCCATAAGTCTCTTGTTGAGCTTGTTTGACCCAATATTTGATGGAACTAGGAAATCGATACTTGATCCCCATCTTGTTGATGAAATCAAATACCATTTCTGTAACTCTTAGTAATTTACTTAAACTGGAATAGCGATGAGGATTGATAGCTAAAATTCGAGGGGGTTCTGGATCCACAACAGGGGTAGTGATATTGGTCACAATGACTTGCGGCTTCTGTTGGGGCCACTGACCACTAACTAGCCATTGGGGTCCATTAAACCACATCTCGGTTTTAACTAATTGCTTTAAAGTCAAACCTCTGGATAAATAGTCAGCTGGATTGTCCTTGGTTGGGACATGTCTTAATTTATAACCAGCAGACAATTCACGAATTTCCCTTACTCGATTGCTGACATAGGGAGTTTTGTTGTTGTCATTTTTTACCCACTGCAATACTGCTTCATTGTCCGACCACACTACTATTTCACCAAGGTGAACATTACTGAGGGTTTTGATCAGGCAATGGGCCAGTCTTACACCTACTAATAAGGCAGTTAATTCCATTTGGGGTAGTGACCTCCTTTTAATCGGGGCTACCCTTGCCTTAGATGTAAGCAAAAATGATTGTTGAGTATTAACTAGATAGGCTACTGAGCCATACGCTTTGCCTGAAGCATCGCAGAATACATGTAAATTTGTGGGTGAATTTAGTCCTAAGGTATTTCGAGGAAACTGTAGAATACTAAGTTTGTTGTAATCAGGAATCAACTGCTGCCATTTTTCTTGGAGATCCTCCGGCAACGTTTCATCCCACCTCAAATTCCTTTGCCAGCACTCCTGCATAAGGAGTTTACCCTTAATTAGTATAGGACTGAGTAGGCCTAAAGGGTCAAATGGCTTGCTGACATGGGAGAGTAGTTTTCTCATGGTTAGAGGTGAATGTTTGATCTCCACTGACTTGATATTCAATTTGTCTGTGGAAGTATTCCACTCCATACCTAAGACTTTCAATTTATGAGGTACCTTATAATCTGGGAATTCTTCCTCGATTATTTGGTTGAGTTGTTTATTATTGGAGGCCCACGACTGTAGGGGCATGTTAGCTCCCAAAAGTTCACGATTAGCCTCATGGTAGATTTCCACTAGTTTATTCTCATCATTAGTGGTACCTTGAAAATTGTCAACATATAAATTGTTGCTAATCTCAGTCTTGTAGGGGCTATTAGACTTCTTGAGATGTGTATCCAGAGTAGCCTGGAGTAAAAATGGTGAAGATGTCGCTCCGAACAGTACTGAGGCAAATCTATAAGTAATGATTTCACTATTAGGATCCTGTGGATCTTTCACCCATAGAAATTTAGTAAAATTACGATCCGTCTCTTGTAAGCCTACTCTTAAAAAGGCCTTACTAATGTCGGCCGTATAGGCAAAAACACCAGAGCGAAATCGTAATAAGACATCTTGTAGTCTTTGGGTTAGGCTAGGTCCAGTTTGTAGACAATCATTTAGTGACACGCTGTCTGCCTTTAATTTGGCACTACAATTAAATACAATCCTGATTGGTGTTGTAACTGAATCTTTCAGGACAGCATGATGTGGCAAATAATGGCCTGTCTTATGGTTGTCTTCTTCAACAACTTCTATAAATTTGTTAGCAAGTTGTTGCTGTATTAAAGCATGATACAGTTGCAATTTATCTGGTTGCTTCCGTAGCCTAGCTAATTGAGAATTTAATTGGGTTGAGGCCATGAAATAATTTACTGGAAGCTGTGGGTGGTTCAGCTTCCATGGGAGTCTCACCCAATATTGATTATCTTGGAAAATCACAGTATCAAGATATTGTTGATACGTCCATGTGTCATCTGGACTGGGTTGATCAGGGACTATGCCTAAGGTGTCCAAATCCCATAATTTATGAACAGGGGGATTGGACTCATCATCCTCGGTTTCGTCTCTGACATGTAGTGGTGACTGCTCTAGGCCTAGTCATGCAACTATTGAATTAGTTGGTTGATTACTAGTAGATTTAGAATGTTGTTGGATCAACACCGGTCCTGTGAGTAGTTTACCCCCAGCTGACAGCAACAAGTTTACACCTCGTTGCCTGGTGCATCCAGTAATAAATCTATAATAAAAGTCAGCTCCAATAAGAATACCTACATCGTTGAGACAGTCTGTATTTATTTTATGATCTGCTAGCCTAATACCGCTGCGTTTAAGAAATTTGACTGTTTGAGCAAGACCTGTAACATGTAAATCTGAGGGGATCTTGTCAACGACTATGGCTTGAATTGGGCTGGTGCAGCCTCCTAAACGTACCAAGACTTTAACAACCTGGTAGTCACGAGGTCCACTATTGGTTAGGAATCCAGAGATATTCAAATTCACTCGAGCAATAGGCTTCAGTTTCAACTGATCAACTAGCTGTTGAGAAATAAAGGTTTTCTGCGAACCTTGGTCAAAGAGACCACGAGTGGAAATCCTAGATCCCTTATTGATTAATTTTAATTGAGCTGTTGGTAACGTAGTTGTGTTAGTCGACTCTGTTGCAAGTACACTTATGTCTTGATGCACTTTGCAATACTGTACAGAAGTAGAATTTGTAGTCTTCTTATGAGGATTGGTTGATCTTGATTGATCACTACCACACAAGGAATAATGGTGTCTACCCTTGTGGCACTTGTTGCACATACGTAAGGAGACAGTACAGCTATTGGGGTCATGAGGACCCGTGCACCTTGTGCATCTGTGTAATTCTTGCAAACGATGAATTCGGGTGTTATGGTCTGGATAAGTACTACACTTATAAGTAAGATGTTCATTATTGCAGAACAAACACTTCTTCACTGTAGGAGAAGTCGTAGGAGTGGTGCTCACTACGGGGTTTATAGGGTTCACTGTGTATGTACCTACATTTCCAGATTTCCATTTCGGAGATGATTTATTGAGATCTGGTTTTACTACAGTAGTTGCAGTACGTTGGGGTTTATGATGAGAGTTAGTAGAGAAGTTTGAAACACTCTTCCCATCTTGGTTGGCTCTTTGTCTTTCGACTAGGGTATGTAAACCTTCTGTAATTTCATTCATGGACAGAGAGGTTTTATTGTACATAGTACACAATTTATCTAAAGTCTCTCTCGGTAATTTGCGCCTTACAACTACTTTTGTCATCCATTCAGCAGTCTGAATTTGGACTTTAAGGCTTAAGGCCTTGAGTAAAGACTCTAGCTCTAGTCTGAAAGTTTGGAGAGAATCTGTAGAATTATTAGCAGATGGTAAATCCAGCAATTTTTGGACTAAGATAGTAATAGTTCTTTCCTTGTTATCGTAGTTGCTCTTAAGCAATTGAACAGCTAGGTCGTAACCATCACTGGTCAGTGTTATGTTAGATATTACCTTCAAGGCTTCATTTCGTAACAAGCCTTGTAAATAAGTGAACTTAGTTGTTTGAGGGATGTTAGTTTTAGAGTCTACTGCATCCACGAATTTACTCCAGAAATCATCCCAACTCTCATTCTCGTTACCAGAGAATGTGGGTATATTGATCTGAGGTAATTTGACATCAGGATCTGGATGTGCAGTAGAGGCTGTTGTTAATTTGTTTTTAGCAATTTGCCTTTTGAAGGGTTGAAGTTTAGCCTGTACATCATCTTCGTACTGGGCTAAATCATTTACAATGTCCTCAAGTTCAGTTTCACCTATTGAGGTTTGGTAAAGTTCTGTCAAGTACAGATTCATATGCTGTTTAATATGCTCGAATTTGCTTTCAGCAACTTGAAGTAAGTCTTCTAATTCAATGTAGTCAACAGGTGACTGTTGTGACAGATTTTGACACTTGGTAATCTGTCGGGTCAAGTGACCTTTTAGACCGGTAAGGGTCCTTTTCATTTTGTCAGCCGTTTCCATCTTGCTGGGTAAGGGCTGGTCTGATAGTAAATAGTTGTTACTGATGTAACTGGGATATTGGCTCATTCAATGGAGCTCAATACTAATATAATAGCCTAATGTATTGAATAGACTATAATACCTCGTTTAGAGGTTAATTTGCCTACCTAACAATAGATAGCTAATATTTTTGAGTAGTATTCGAATGCCACTATTGGATTTCGTCCGGTTAGCTCATCAATTATCACCATTCGATCCAACAGTGAACATTCGGCAGTACTCAAAAAAATAATACACGAATAATATGTTAAAAGCACAAAAGAGTTTTGGTAATCCCACCCCAAATCAGGGTCAGCACAATCTAAATAATATGTATGTACACCAGTACTGTCTAGTACAGTACTCGTTAATAATTCCTACCTAGGAATGACTAAATGATTTAGGCTGCATTTGTACAAACATTAGTACAATTACAGTCTAAATATCCTACCTCATCAAAGGTTGGCATAAATGCAATGGTGCAGTAATATAGATATATGGTGCTATGTTTTTGGGATTTTTTGTTTTGATATATATGTTTGTGCTTAGAAACACAAGTGAAAATTTATAAATATATAACACTAAGGTTACTTTATGCATAAGTATTAATAGAAATGTTGATAATAATAAATGAGTTTTAGGCTATAATATGGGCAGTCTGCTGACAGCCGTAAATAATGAAATATATTGGTAAATAGCCTAATAATATTAACACACTAGTTGGTGTTAGTAAATAGTTAATTATATGGGGCCAGTAATTTGGGTGAATATACTGGACCCTAAATGATTAATGGTATATGTATCTAGGTTCGAAGGACCAAAATTGTCCGAGAACCTGTATATTTAGCATTGATCTATCCGGTTCGCTAAGGACCAAAATTTTGTGGGGAAAACCTGACTCCAATAACTAATAACTTGTTTAAGGCTCTGAGACCCAGTAACAGTATATATATATACTTCGATAGCTATGAAGGACCACCACTTTTTGAGAAAAAGTGGAAAACAAAGAGACAATGGAAAAAACTGATCCTAGGAACTAGTGTCCTATGGATCTTGGTAAAACTGTAATGCTTATATGAATGGAGTCAAATTAACTACACAAAATTGGGGGGTTACATGCTAAAAGATTAATACATCCCTAGCATTATTCTGGTGCTGGTTCTTCACCAGAGTAAATCAAAATGGAAATCAATAAATGTAGAATATATAATATTGATGGAGGTAAATGCACCTCAATATACTACTGAAATGTTGAACAGCATCAGTAAATCAAAGGGTTAGTATAATTGATCTCTTTAGGAGATCACTACTGTAACTATGGAGTTATTGCTACTGATGGAAAAATGGACAGCTTAGCTGTAAAACTAAGAAGAGTAGTCGGTTGCTACACTCCACCGACGACGTGTTGCATAGGGTAAATTGTTGCACAGAACGGTGGGGAAGCCTAGCACCTCGGTGGAAGTCGCCTTGGTATAGCTTTTGTTGGTTTGCATTCGGCCTAACGACTGCTAGCCTAAATGTTAATAGTGGCCACATAATAACAAAAAGGGTAAACTTAGCGGCCGAGCCTCGTGTCGTTGATGTGAAGACTTGAGCAACTCTTCGTCCTCCAGCTGCTGCTTGAAAGACGTTGACTCTGGAGATGCTCGTATAATTGTCTATGACACGGCTATGTTGTGCCAGATAACGCGGCACCGCTCAACTGATCGTGGGAGCGAAATAAATAGGTCAAGCACAGTTCTGCTATACGTTGTCAATGGCGTCCGTGCTCTCCTGTTGAGTCAAGTGACGCTCTCCCGTCTTCCTCCTCTTCCTTATTGCGCATGCGCGGCTTTCGAGCGTAAATGAATATGTATTTATCGCAATTGACTAAGGAAGGAAGAGGTAATAACAAGTATTAATATCACATAAATTCTTCTGTGATAAAATAGAAGTTCTAGTAACATAAATTGGCTTACTAAAAGTTGTGCAGCCAATCGAGGAAATTAAAGTAAATCATTTGCATCAAAGAATTTCCTGTAGAATGTTTAAATGTTAGCTAAATAAGGGAGCTCCAGTAAGTAATAGTATACTACGAAATCAAACTTAACTAATTTTAGTAAATGAAATGATAAACTGGACTCTTGTTATAGATCCAACTAAATGTGGAGAAAATTCATGTTGCTGCCTGTCGTTCCTCACGGACTAGGAAGAATTTGGCAATGAATAAATCATGATAATGATTAAATCTATAAGTTAGTAATTTTAGTACTACTTTGGTTAATTCAAAGGTTGTATAAATACAATGATGTATAAAACTGTTGGTTATTTCCAACACATGGGGTTTGACCAAGGGTCCCAGAGACATATGTCACTAAAAGTTGGCAGATGAATTACAATTAAAGCCTGTACCCAGACGACAATCAACATCATCCCTGCTCCCTCACCCCCAGGACTTCTTCCTGCCCCAAGCAGGCATGAGGAAGACCTAAGCCCTCCATCCCCCACTCCACCTCCCCCTGAACCCCTGGAAACTACCTCACAGGAGGGTGAGCTACCCAAGTAACAATGACCATAGAACAACTTCCTACACTTGTGTTGAGTGAGGGTGAAATTGGATATAAGAAAGTGAGCTTCAAGTTAATGTACTCAAACATTGATGGGTATTACCAATAAAGCAAGTGAACTGGCAGAAAGGGTGC
>WNGS01107012.1:0-10720 GCA_020271785.1 Procambarus virginalis | reverse complement strand
CCTCGGCCCTCACCCTCCCTCGGCCCTTACCCCCCCTCGGCCCTTACCCACCTCGGCCCTCACCCTCCCTCGGCCCTTACCCTCCCTCGGCCCTTACCCACCCTCGGCCCTCACCCACCCTCGGCCCTCACCCCCCCCCCTCACCAGTCACCATATTGTGGGATCATGACCGAGAAGAGTGGAACACTCGCTCATAACTGTTACAATAAATACTTAATACAATACCAGGTAACGTAGAGTTATGAATATTGATCCCTTAGGCTGCGTGTTATCATATTATGCAGATATACTACAATGTACTTCATAGTGTAGTACATTGTTATCTTAAGTCACAGTCTGCTGGATCTTTGCAAGATGTTGAGGAATGTTTCATTGCATACCATTGTGGGTTGATTGAATTAAATATTACATTTATGATAATAAAGTGGGGTTATTTATCTATATAATGTTCGTTTGTTCAAAATCGCTAACCTCCGAAAGTTCTTCACCGATTGCTTTGAAATTTTGACACAATGTTCTATTCGCACACGAGCGTGTTTATATATACATACTATATAGATGCAACACTTGTGACAGGTAAAAACAAGCCTTTTTTTTAATACAGCGCCATCTGTTGCACGTAAACGTAACACAGGCTATACTAAATATGTTACGATTCCATTTCAATGTTTCCGATTGCATTGATCAATTGAATTTTCTTAAATTTCTATTTATTTTCATTTTGATTTAATTATTTTATGTGATATTGCGTTGGAATTGAGCTGTGTTGTTTACCATACAGTTCACTTCGTTACGTCACGTCTGTGACAGGTAAAAAACATGTTTTTTTTCGTTTTTTTTTTAAGTGGCATCGGTTGCATGTAAATGCAACTCGTGCTATCTTTATAAATATAAACGCAAATGTTCGTTTGTTCAAATCGCTAATCTCCGAAACCTCTATACCGATTGCTTTGAAATTTTGACAACGTTCCATTAAAAAACGCGTGTGTTTTTATGTACCTACTATATACATGCCACACCTGTGACAGGTAAAATCATGTTTTATTAACAGCGCCATCTGTTGGACATAAGAACAACACATGCTTTAATATCCAAAAGTTCTTCACTGATTACCTTGAAATTTTGACAACGTTCTATTTGAATACTCGTGTGTTTTTATATACCTACTAAATAGATACCACACCAGTGACAGGTAAAAACATTTTTTTTTAAACAGCGCCATCTGTTGCACGTAATAGCAATGCTCGCTATACTAAATATGTTAGGATTCCATTTCAATGTTTCCAATTGTATTGATAAATTGAATTTTCATAGATTTCGATATATTTTCACATTGCGTTGGAATTGAGCTGTGTTGTTTACCACACCGTTCATTTCGTGAGTATAGATTATTTTTTACTTTTTCATTGTTTTCATTTCGCTTTTTTTTTTTTTTTACTGGTGTTCTTATTTTTCAGTGATGGGAACATCAGATCATTTGATGTTCCTATTGTTCTGATGTGAACATCAGATCATGTGGGAGCGCATCAGACGAGGGAGTGGGGAATGGCTGGGAGGACGAGGGGACGGGAGTGGGGGATGGTGGGGAGGACGAGGGGACGGGAGAGTCGGAAAGGGTGGGGAGCACGAGGAGACGAGGGAGGGGGTAATGGTGGGGAGGATGAGGGGACAGGGAGGGTTGCTGTGGCTCAGCAACGTGCATGCTTTCTGAACCACAGCAACGCGTGGCCGGGTACAGCTAGTTAGTTAATATAGTATTACTTGGTGGTGACTTGTTGACTGTTCTCTCAGTGTATGAGGGAACACCCCCATCAACTACGAGTCAGCTGGCTGCTGGCGAGTGGTCGGGTGGACACTATCGTCCCAGGCCCTCTTAGATATGGTCGGATGTTGTTCCCTCAGTGTTGTTTATTAATGAATTAATAGGGGGATGTATTGCATTAGGGTGATTAGTCATTGTAATAATGTAACATCATGCTTGGATTTATTTCGTCTGTGTTAGTAAAAAGTATGCGTCCAAGTTGGGATAAATATTGGAGTAATGGTGCGTTTGTGACTTTATGAGGAGGAAGGCTGCCCGTGTGCGGGGCGGAGCGGTGAGTAGTATGGACTCTGAGGGGACATGTTAGGCTTGTGGATTGCGTCAAAGATGGGTCCAGAATGTCAATGTACTTTTTGATGTAAGATATATTAAGATGTCTGGCAGTCATAACTGCTTAGATTCTATGTTGTAATATTAGGGAGTGATATATATAAATGAAAGTCATTTTGAGATAATAGAATGGCTTGAACTGGCGACCTGGTGACTCCCAGACGGCTGCCTTAACCAGTCGCGACTCGCCAGGTCGCGATTTCACCGGGAGCTTTTGACACTATCAGGGCCCCCAACTAATCAGGGAACCACTGATAAATAATAAAAAATAACAACCTTGCAACAACCAGAGCACCAGCAGAGCACACACTCGTGTTGCAACTTCTGACCCTGCACTTAGTCAGATCACTCAAATACAAATACAAATTTTTATTCAGGTAAAGTACATACATACAAGGTAAGATACAAAAGTTGATGTATTTATAGATAGAGCTAGTACATACAATGCCTAAAGCCACTATTACGCAAAGCGTTTCGGGCAGGGAGATTCACATTCATATTCCTCTCAAAAACACATACAAACGACCAAACAACTCTCTTTATTTCGTCTTGTAGATTAGTTTGTTTTGTTAACAAACAGGCTTCGTCTTTGCTGATTAATCTTCTAGCTAACCAACAGCAGAATCATTCATCGGTTGGTCCTCGAGTAAGTATAAACTTCTTGCAGCTCCCACAGACGATACTGTATCTACCACAAACGAACTGTGTCAACTATACATAAACCTCCAAGTTTACCATAACAAAATAATTTCCATCCATAAACAACTATAAACCTAATTAAAATATAACTCCTCCGACACCCAAAAGTCATCAGCCGGTCCGCACTGCAGCGGTACTCCCCTCTCTGGGCGAGTCCACTCCGAGAATCTCCACCTGCTGGTGAGCCCCCTCAGTCAACCACCAACCACCGTTGTGTGAGCATGTGTTGCTCTCGTGGCCCCACAAAGTGAGGCGATTCCATGAAATAACTATGCCCAAGTCAAGGTTTGATACACAGGAAAATAATTTTCTGAGGCCACGTTGATGTTAGGAGGCAAGCCTTTTAACCGCTAGATAATACTAATTTCTTCCTGATAATTCTCTCACGTCTTCTGCAGGAAATGTTTCCATGCTTGTGGGATTTTCAACAGCGTTAAAGGAAGGATATTCAGACAGTATGTTATACAGATCCACACACAAAAGACTGCTAAATAAACCTGAGAATCAGACGAGATAACTGAGGAGGTGTTTAATGTGATTAGAGTTACCTTTTGGGTAGGAAACATGTGATGTGACAGCATAAGAGGCTGACACCGGAGAGAGGATACAAGTAGAGTGACACAAGTGCCAGTCTGAGACGTATGTAACTAACATCATTGTGGAGGATGCAAAATTAAGAGTTATAAACATCAATGATGCATAAAAGATACAGCAAGACATGTTTAAGCTTCCATGGGGGGCAAGGGAAATGGTTACTAGAATGCACTCCATATAAATGCTAAGTAATAATCAGTGGAGATGTCTGGAAAACCAAAGAACATTACCAAGGGAAGGGAGCTGCCTCCCTGACACTCCCTGGAGTCCAGTACCAGCTTCAATATAAGAGATCAAATCATTAATCTTTCCGATAGCATCAAGCATAAAAATGACGTTTATTAACCCGGTGAAAGAGAACTTTAGAGCACTGCACAAGTCATAAGGAAGACCCAAACTCCGGCATGCCAACCCAGCGAACAACCCCAAGTTAATGAAACAAAGACCAAAGGTGAAGGAGAGTGAATGTGGAATAGTATGGAAGAAGAGGAAGGAGAGTGAAGGTGGAGTAGTGTGGAAGAAGAGGAGGGAGAATGAATGGAGGAGTAGTGAAAAACGTACAAAGGTCGCAAAAACTTGTCCGTCTGGCAATTTTGCAATAACAGCCAGGTTAGAAAAAAAAAGAGGGGGGGAGGAAGAGAAAAATAAAAGAATATTCCAGTTGGAAAGAGAGAGGCACAGGAGCAGATTGAACTGAAGGGGAGGAGAGAAGAGGAGATGTAGAGGAGGTGGTGGGAGAGCGTCGTTGACTGTGTGTAGTCTAGTGCCACAACCCTCTACCTCTCTCCTCACCCCTCTCCTACACCTTGCCTCACTCTTATACACCTCTGATCACCCTTAAAGTCTCTTCCTCTTAATCCCAAATATGTAGTTTTACGGTCTCTTGATCTTAGTGTATTTGTCTAACCCACCCTGTGTGTTGTCTCACCCTCCCTGTGTGTTGTCTCACCCTCCCTGTGTGTTGTCTCACCCTCCCTGTGTGTTGTGTCACCCACCCTGTGTGTTGTCTCACCCTCCCTGTGTGTTGTGTCACCCACCCTGTGTGTTGTCTCACCCTCCCTGTGTGTTGTGTCACCCACCCTGTGTGTTGTCTCACCCTCCCTGTGTGTTGTGTCACCCACCCTGTGTGTTGTCTCACCCTCCCTGTGTGTTGTGTCACCCACCCTGTGTGTTGTCTCACCCTCCCTGTGTGTTGTCTCACCCTCCCTGTGTGTTGTCTCACCCACCCTGTGTGTTGTCTCACCCACCCTGTGTGTTGTCTCACCCTCCCTGTGTGTTGTGTCACCCACCCTGTGTGTTGTCTCACCCACCCTGTGTGTTGTCTCACCCACCCTGTGTGTTGTCTCACCCACCCTGTGTGTTGTCTCACCCACCCTGTGTGTTGTCTCACCCACCCTGTGTGTTGTCTCACCCTCCCTGTGTGTTGTGTCACCCTCCCTGTGTGTTGTCTCACCCACCCTGTGTGTTGTGTCACCCTCCCTGTGTGTTGTGTCACCCTCCCTGTGTGTTGTCTCACCCACCCTGTGTGTTGTCTCACCCACCCTGTGTGTTGTCTCACCCTCCCTGTGTGTTGTCTCACCCACCCTGTGTGTTGTCTCACCCACCCTGTGTGTTGTGTCACCCTCCCTGTGTGTTGTCTCACCCACCCTGTGTGTTGTCTCACCCACCCTGTGTGTTGTCTCACCCACCCTGTGTGTTGTCTCACCCACCCTGTGTGTTGTCTCACCCACCCTGTGTGTTGTGTCACCCTCCCTGTGTGTTGTGTCACCCACCCTGTGTGTTGTCTCACCCACCCTGTGTGTTGTCTCACCCACCCTGTGTGTTGTCTCACCCACCCTGTGTGTTGTCTCACCCACCCTGTGTGTTGTCTCACCCACCCTGTGTGTTGTCTCACCCACCCTGTGTGTTGTCTCACCCACCCTGTGTGTTGTCTCACCCACCCTGTGTGTTGTCTCACCCACCCTGTGTGTTGTCTCACCCACCCTGTGTGTTGTCTCACCCACCCTGTGTGTTGTCTCACCCACCCTGTGTGTTGTCTCACCCACCCTGTGTGTTGTCTCACCCACCCTGTGTGTTGTCTCACCCTCCCTGTGTGTTGTCTCACCCTCCCTGTGTGTTGTCTCACCCACCCTGTGTGTTGTCTCACCCACCCTGTGTGTTGTCTCACCCACCCTGTGTGTTGTCTCACCCACCCTGTGTGTTGTCTCACCCACCCTGTGTGTTGTCTCACCCACCCTGTGTGTTGTCTCACCCTCCCTGTGTGTTGTCTCACCCTCCCTGTGTGTTGTGTCACCCACCCTGTGTGTTGTGTCACCCTCCCTGTGTGTTGTCTCACCCACCCTGTGTGTTGTCTCACCCACCCTGTGTGTTGTCTCACCCACCCTGTGTGTTGTGTCACCCTCCCTGTGTGTTTTCTCACCCACCCTGTGTGTTGTGTCACCCTCCCTGTGTGTTGTGTCACCCACCCTGTGTGTTGTCTCACCCTCCCTGTGTGTTGTGTCACCCTCCCTGTGTGTTGTCTCACCCACCCTGTGTGTTGTGTCACCCTCCCTGTGTGCTGTGTCACCCTCCCTGTGTGCTGTGTCACCCTCCCTGTGTGCTGTGTCACCCTCCCTGTGTGCTGTGTCACCCTCCCTGTGTGCTGTGTCACCCTCCCTGTGTGCTGTGTCACCCTCCCTGTGTGCTGTGTCACCCTCCCGCCTTACAGCTGGGTGGACAGCGCTTCGGATTCGTAGTCCTGAGGTTCCGGGTTCGATCCCCGGTGAAGGCGAAGACAAATGGACAAAATGTTTATTTCACCCTGATGCCCCTGTTACCTAGCAATTAAATAGGTACCTGGGAGTTAGACAGCTGCTACGAGCTGCTTCCTGGGGGGTTGGAGGCCTGTTCGAGGACCGGGCCGCGGGGACACTAAGCCCCGAAATCATCTCAAGATAACCTCCCTGTGTGTCCTCTCACCTGCAACAACACAGTGTTCCACAGTGTGTGTTGTTAGTCCAACAATATTTTTTTCTGCGCGTCTCAGCTTGAGGAATACGTCGCAGACTTGCCCCTGGCCAGATTAATTCACTGGAACGCTGAGCAATATAACAAAGGGATTTGTCGTCTTCAGTGGACACCAAACTCTTGACAACTGAATCTAAGATCGCCCGAGAAAGAAAGACAGTTTACATGTTTCTTTTAGAATTAGATTTAGAAGCTGTGTTCGTAAGCGATTTATATATATCATTACAATTGTGGTTCGCGTGAACACGTGTACAGCCGTAAAAAACTTAAGAGCTTACAATTATGAGCAGTGAGGCTTATGTTAGCAAAACACAGCATAAAGTTAAAATAAATAAGAATGCAATTTGACAGCTAAAACAATTATACCATGAAGTTATAAAAATGTTCACAACTTCAGCTTAAGGCAGGTGTGTCACACCTGCGGCCCGCGCCACACTCACAGCACAACACCAAACACTGAGCACACAGCACAAGGTATAAACAATACACATGGATTGGCAAATTACTGTTTTTGTTTGTTGTGCCATTCAAAGGGAGTAGCAGACAGTAAGTTACAAATCACGTAGCTGAAAATTAACCACCCAACCCACGATTCTGAAAATATAAAAGTGAGGACCTTTAGGTCCGTTTTGAACCATTATAAAGGTTTGTTAAGGGTCCAGGATGGACCGAAACGACACCACTTACCATATTTCTTTATTTTCAAATATATGATGTCCCAAGGAAGTTATTTGTAGGTCCCGTAGTGAAGGATGTTTCTCAATGTCAGTCTAGCTTAGATTAATGCTATTTATTTTCACAAACGAGCGAGTTGTCTCCGCGAGACAATTAATCAAGACAAATTATCACACACGAGAAGCGGATGGATGAAAGAACCACCAATTTTTACGTTCATCGGCTATATAGCAGCCTTCATGTATTACTCAACGTGACCACAACAGTGAGATCAATGATGGTAGGACGAATCGTCTCTATTTTCCTCACATTTTTCTTCACTTGAGTATGAAGTTCCTTCTCTCTCTCTCTCTCATGTGTGTATTATATATATATATATATATATATATATATATATATATATATATATATATATATATATATATATATATACACACACACACATAAAATGAATGAGAGAGAGAGAGAGAGAGAGAGAGAGAGAGAGAGAGAGAGAGAGAGAATGAATCATCTAATACCCGAGACATAAAAGGAGCATCGAGCGCCAGCCCTGCAAGCAGGGAGGCCGCTCCTGTACCGACCATTTCAAAATGCCGACTTTCAATTGTGGTGCATGTCCCCTGTTTATGGGTCCGTCCGGGCGGGGGCGCTTCCACCTCTAGCTTGGCCATATTAATTATGCATTTAATTGCTCTGGTATTATTTGTAGTTTTGTGTTATATTATGTGTCCTATTGTGTGCTTTATTGTGTGGCCCGTGTGCATGTGTGTTCTAACACTACTGTTTCTGGATTGTTTACGTGTCCTTCGGACTGGGGTTTACTTGTTATTTTGTAGCAAGTGTGTATTGTGTGGTTGGCCCAGTGTCAGCCTCCTCTTGTGCTGGAGGTGGTTGGTGGTCTTGCTGGATGTGGGTGTTTGAGTACCTGTACCGGGATACGTGTTGATATTCTTGTAGAGTGCCTCTTGTATGGTGCGAGTGTCAGCATGTGTGGCACCTCTGTGGGTGGTTATCCCAGCATGTGTGGCACCTCTGTGGGTGGTTATCCCGGCATGTTTGGAGGTGATACTTCCCCCTGATCCCTCACGTTATTTTTGTACATGTTAAATGTTTTAAATTGGTGTTTGGTTTCTATACAGCGTTTGTACTTTTCTCTGTTTCCCCGTGTAATGGACGTGTGTCCTTTTTTGTAGTGCTTTTGTGTTGAGTACTAATGTTGTACTGTTTTGTAATGCCCTGTATTGTTCCTGGGTGTTTTCTGGGGCCTCGGGTGTTGCGGGTGTGGAGGAGAGTGTCCAGGACCCGTGTGCTTGGGGTTTATGTGGGTGTACCGTGGTGGTCTGGAATATTCTTGAGTATTGTACGGGTTTCAATGTATATTAAGCTGTTACATTAGTTATCTTGTTTTACTTCATTGTAACTCCTTCACCTGGTTTTCATTGAGTTTTGTTTATGTTTCCCGCCGTGTTGGTTTTGTTCTGCTTCAAATTTGTTGCCCGTTTTAAATTGTGTATACAAGTTTTGTTAATTTACACAAGAAACAAAATTCCAATACACGGGCACCAAACAACCTAACCTAACCAACTTTATGTGATCATAATAACTGCGCTCAGATCCACGTCTACACGACGACACGCTTTTATTTAAAGCGCGAAAACACTTACACATCATATTAATTTAATTAACTACAAATACTTGCTATGGGGCAAGTTCGCGCAATTTCCGTAACAGCCAGACGTTTTGGCACAAACTAAAGTATTTACGACAATAGTGTGTTCTGGAGACACTGAGCGAGACCTGTTGGAAGACAAGCCCACTGACGTGATACTTAAACCTAATAATTATTTCCCTTTCTCAAGCTTCACGTTTGAAGTGTGTTTGGCTATAATGAAGCGTTCAAACCTTGGTGACCCATATAGCTACGTGCTCTGTAATCCCAGAGAGCGTCACTATTACCATGCTTTAGTATTTACTTCAACACTGGGAATGTGACGTTCTGGCCGTCAATCCACGAGACATACAATTATCGCCACCTGATACTACAGTGTTACTCAGGCAACAGAACAATACGTCTATCACTGCAGGGTTACTCAGACAACTGAACAATACATCTATCACTGTAGTTACTCAGGCAACAGAACAATACGTCTATCACTGCAGAGTTACTCGACAACAGAACAATACATCTACCACTGCAGAGTTACTCACACAACAGAACAATAAACCGACATTTCCACGTGAAGGCTTCAGGACAATTCAGGCGAAGCGTCTGGAGCGAATTGTCTCTTAGGGAACACCTGCAGAAAATTGGATGCAGATTTTTGCGACGTTTCTAAATTGATCATGAAGGGACCTTTTGACAACCTGCCGGCTTCTTGTGCCCGTCGAGGCCACTGAAGATGTTGACCCTCAGGTAAAGTGATCATTCTTGTCTTTTTTCCATATTTATTTTTGACTTTTTTTGTGTTGTTTTGAGAGAATGGCATAAAAACAGATTAAAAGTTCGTCCATGAATAAGGCCCTAAACTCACCATGGAGCCACAATCAGAGGAAAGGACACCCAACAAGACCCCAGCGTGCACCCCAGCGGGGTGCATCGTGGATATACACCCTGCAATTATCACCTTAAGAACCGTCAGTCAGTCGAAATCGGGCTTAGGAACAAAGGCAAAGTTTGACGATAGAACCGTCCCCTCGCTCGACAACGTCAGGTACCACAGTTCTACGGGTGAGTGTGAGTGCCTTCCCAAACACCCAGGGTCAAAACAGAAGTAGACATTGGAAAGAATATTTAAGAATGGTAAAAAGTCGGCAGAGAGGAACAATCAGATGAGAAGAGGTGGGGGAGGAAAAATTAAACACGAGGAAGAGGAAAAAGCAATCAGCAAATTTGTGAGACAGCAGCGTAAGTATTCAAAAGAACAGAGGAGAAACTGTCCAATAGAGAATCACTCCGGCAGCCGCCCACCAAGGCCCTCACGATGGCAACGGGCTGTAAAGGGAGGGGGGCCAGGCCCTGAAATTTAACTCTGCCCTATAATGTGTAACTACGCCCTATAATTTGTTTTACAAGTACCTATAATTAGTTTTACTAGGACCTATAACTTGTTTTACTAGGACCAATAATTGGTTTACTAGGACATATAAATTGTTTTACCAACACTATAATTTTGGCCAGGACCTATAATTTGTTTAACCAAGACCTATAATTTTTTTGCCAGGATCTATAATATATTTAACCAGGCCATATAATTTAAGTAGGGCCTATTACTAGTGTAACAAGGCCATATCATTTTTAAACCATTACTTATGTGTTTACCAAATCACTTCCTATAGTAATGGATTTTAACATTTTAAATTAAAATCTATCCATAACTTACGGAGCCCGGGGCCTATCCAAGACGCTTGCCATTGGTCTGTTGACTCTGAGGACTCTCAACCTGTTCATTGTTATTAAGGTCCGCTCAGTAGCTTGCTGACCAACCAGCTGGCACACTTCTGTCCTAAACATTGTCCAGGAGTAAATATATATTTTCCGTGTATACACAGAGAGAAGCCGTTACACCTCTCGGAATATATATATAATATATATAT
>WNGS01107008.1:0-10680 GCA_020271785.1 Procambarus virginalis | reverse complement strand
GGCCTTTCCCCACTCACCACAGACTAGGAGACATCAGAATTCTACTCAGATGAGGATGGGGAGGTGGGGGGGGGGGAGTGAGGAATAAGAGAGAGGGAACCCATAACTACAATTAACTATTATAATTAACTTCTTATACATCATTGTTGTGATTTTACCTAATAAAGCATTAATGAAATTCTTTGATTTTTAATACTCCTTAAATGCTCTTATATATAAGAAGGGTGAAGTCAAGGCCATTAGGTGCAAGGAAGGGTACGGCTGTCCACCAAGGTCACCAAGTACGATATGGGTCTGAACATTGTGACGGTAACGAGTTGGAAATGGTGGTCGGCAGTCTTCCAACTAGCAGGTGTCAGTGCTGGGCCACATAATAAATATTAAAAAAAAAGAAAAGAAAAAAAGAAAAAAAAAGAATGACTGCGTGTTGGTAATCTGTGGTAAGGTAAGAAACATAAAACACAATAATAAACAATGTATTTTAATAACTATAAAAAACAAATTGAAATAAATGCAAAATCTTGGCTTAATGGTAAAAAATGTCAAGTGGAAAAATAAATAAACATGAAAATAGATTACATTAATGGGGGAGGAGAATTGACATACAAAGGTAAATAAAATATGAATGCTGGAATATATGCACTATCTATAAACCTCTATTTGACCACTCAAGGTGAGTCACTTAGGTGTTCATAGTATGAGAGCACAAGATATTCTGGCTGGCAGAAACGCAAGGGACTCCAACAATAACTGGCGATGACTTGTGATTGGCGAGGAACCGGAGTGGTGTGTTGGTTGGCGGCCAATGAGAAAGCTGGAAGGCCGCAAGTCGCTAGTTAGGCAGTTGAAGGGTTCGGCGCGTCGACCAGGTGTGCAGCAGGTGCTGGAGTGGGGGAAGGAGGGAGTTGAGGTGCGTGTGGCTGTCTTGATATATACGTTTAGCCACTACAAAACGTATCTTGCATATTGTTGAGGATGTGATGAAATACGAAAATAGCAGGCTAAATCTCTGATAAGAGATTATCGTCACAACTCTCCCCCGAAGCCTGCTGTTTCGGGTGAGTCATGTTCACTGGAGGTAGAGTGGGAGGTGGAGCTGCCTCTACCTCATGCACTCTGGAGAGGGCGTCAGCGATGATGTTATCAGGCCCCTTGATGTAGCAGATCTTTAAATTGAAGCCTTGAAGATATAAAGCCCATCGCAGCAGACGTTGGTTATTAAATTGGGCTTGATGTAAGAATCTCAGAGGGTTGTGGTCCGAATAGATGGTAGTGGACCTAGCACCGTGCAGATATGGTGCAAAGTGTTGTAAGCTCAGGACGATGGACAGGAGTTCCTTCTCTATTGTACTGTAGTTCTTCTGATGAGGCTTCAACTTGCAACTGTAGTAGCTGACAGGTAGAACCTCCTCGCCTCGCTGCTGCATTAAGACACTTCCGATGCCGGTACCACTGGCGTCGACATGGAGGATGAAAGGCTTCTTGATATCTGGTGAGGCGAGAATGGGATTAGAACAGAGGAGGAATTTGAGTTGTTCTCTGACGAGTTTGATTAGTGGAGCACTATTATCGTCCTGAAAATGATGTTGAAGGTTAGTAAGGATTTCTGAGTTAGAGAGCGCTGTCTCAGTGTCAGTGCTCTCGGAAGGAGAAGCAGGGAAGGTCTCACTGTGGCTGTATGGACCTGTAAATGAGGTGAAATTGGTTAACACAGTGGGAGGAACCCCATGGTAGGGCTTGAGTAAATTGATGTGGCACAGCTGGGTCTTCCGCCGCCTATCGGGGGTCTCGAGAACGTAGTTGAAGTTGTTCCGGCACTCCTTAACACGGTAGGGTCCTGAGAACCTGTTCTGTAAAGGAGAACCTGGGATAGGGAAATAGGCAAGCACTAAGTCTCCTGGTGTAAACTTCCTTACTTTACAGTGCTGGTCGTAACGAGTCTTCATCCTCTCCTGGGCTTTCTGTAGGTTGTTGCTGGCAAAGGAATGGACCCTCTCTAGAATGTGTCGGAGATTTTGAAGATACTGGGGCACATTCTGATGCTCACTGAAGGTGGCATCACGTAGAGAATCCTTGAAAGCCTTGAGAGGTGTACGGCACTTACGTCCGTAGAGCATCTCATAAGGAGATACTCCTAGTGACTCGTTGGGAAGACTTCTGAAAATACACATGATGAGATCAATTTGCCTATCCCAATCCTTTGAGGTCTCATTACAGAACTTTTTTAAGAGTGCCTTGATGGTTTGATGACTACGCTCGAGAGAACCCTGTGAAGCAGGATGATAGGGGCTGGACAGTACCTGTTTGATGTTGAACTCCTCCAGAGTCCGTTTGAAGAGATCACTGGTGAAGTTGGTGCCACAGTCGCTCTGAATCTCCCTCGGAAATCCATACTGGGTGAAGATTTTCAGTAGATTCTTCACCACTGTAGCAGCTGTAATATTTTTCACTGGAACTGCTATCGGAAATCTGGTGGTAGGACACAGGATGGTTAAGATATATGCATTGCCTGCACTGGTCCGAGGCAAAGGACCAACGCAGTCGATAATGAGCTTGTGGAACGGTTCCTCAGGCACCTGGATGGGTATCAGTGGTGCTCTGGGAATGGAAACGTTCGGTTTCCCGGCTAACTGACACACGTGGCATAATTTGACATGAGATTTGACGTCGTTTACCATACCTGGCCAGTAGTAGTCTTGTCGAATTCCATGGTAAGTCTTGTTGAACCCATAGTGTGACAAAGCGCCGTGGGCCAGGTGTAGAATCGTGGGCCGCAGGCTGGTAGGAATCACTAGTTGTTCAACGTCTGCCCAATCGTCCTCGTCCTTCAGTTTACTGGGTCTATACCTGCGATAGAGTATTTCGTTCTCCATAAAGAACCCAGGAACACTGTCGGATTGGGTTTCAGCCTGAAAGAATAATGGTGTCAAGGTAAGATCATCTCTCTGTAACTTACGGAACTCCACCGCGGTCAGGTTAGGGGGTAGTTTCGAAGGGTCCTGAGGGACAGCGGTAGCAGTAGAGTCGGCTGGCTGTGGACGTGCAGCTTGAGCACGGGTGGTCACCATAACAGGAGGAGAACCTTCATCACTCTCTTGAACCTTTACTGGAAAATGTTCAAAAATCGGGTTATCCACCACAGAGTTGCTTACCTCGGATATGTCCTTGACGATCAGGTTGTTTGGTTGTTGGTCTTCTGCCAAGTCGTTGCCCAGGAGAAGTTGCACTCCAGGCATGGGAAAAGGCTTTTCCCTGACGGCGACTTGGACTTCACCGGTCACGAAGGGACAATCCAGGTAAACTCGGGCAAGTGGATAAGGAGTTGTAGCAGTAAGGTCAGTGATGAACACAGTCTCTCCTGTGTAGGCGACGTTGGGCACAGCCGATTTCAAGACGATCGATTGTAGAGCCGCTGTGTCCCGTAGGATCTTAAGTCCGAAACGTCCCTCTGAATCTGAACCGTGGGTAGAGATAGTTCCTGGATATAGATGCTTGGTAAAGAGAGAGAGATCATTAGCATGAACACCAACATTCATTACAGGCTTACCGGACTTAGGGTGAGTAGGTTTAGACTTAGGAGGTTCGATGTTACCTTTAGATTGGGACTTACCACATTTGTCAATGGTGTGTCCATATAATCGACAATACCTGCAGTACAGTTGAGAGGTACCTTGATCTGGGCTCGCTTTCTCGTAACTGTACCAAGACTTCTTGCTGGTAGGTTCTGGAGTCAGCCGGTGGATGAGGCTGTAAGTGTCAGCTGACTTCGCACACTTCACTAACTCCGTCTCTTCCTTGTCTGCTAAGTATAGGCGGACAGGAGGAGGTACACGTCTCAAAAATTCTTCAACCAGTATGAGGTTGACAAGTTCTGAAAAAGTAGAGACATGTGCTGCCTCCAGCCATTTCATGAAATATCTTCGTTTGGTGTTAGCAAATTCTAAGAAGGTGGTGGTACTTGCCTTGACGTAGTCACGAAACTTTCGTCGATAGCTTTCGGTGGAGAGAAGGTAGGCGTCCAACACAGCTTGTTTCAGGGTGGTGTAGTCGTTTTCCGAAGCCAAAGTGCTGAGTGTGACTGCTGCTCTACCTGTTAAATGTACTCTGAGAAGGGTAGCCCATTGGTCGTCAGGCCAATTAAGTTGAACAGCAAGGGTCTCAAAAGTGGTAAAGAACACATCAACCTCCGTTTCGAGGAACGGGGGCATTAACTTACTTGCATGGGAGATATTGAAACTGGGAGGAAGACTAGCTGCCGCTTGTTGGAGTTGAGCTTGGTGTGCAGCGTCCCTCGTGAGTTCTCGGTCACGACAGTTTAGAGCTGCTTCTGCCTGTCGTTTGTCGTGGTCGCGTTGTATCTCGAGTCGCTGTTTGTATAAGGCCAACTCACGTTCACTTTCTTCTTTCTTCAGTGCGGCCTCCCTTTCCTTGAGGCGGATTTCTCTTTCTTGTTCTTCCTTTCTGAGGGCAGCTTCACGCTCTTGTTCTTCCTTTCTGATTGCAGCTGCTTCCTTTTGTTGCTCTCGCTCGATCTTAGCAAGTTCTAACTTGAGTTTGATTGCTGTCAAGTCATGTTTATCTGAAATAGTGTATTGGTCATGAGTATCAGAATCTATCTTCCCTTCATCCAAAAGATGATCTACAATTAGATTATTTACGGTATATTTGTTGGCACCAGGGGGAACTTCCAATTGATACTCGTGTGCAAGAGTTATCAATTCGACCCTTCTTGCATGACGTAAGTTCCCTATTTCACCTTCTGGATTTGCCTTGAAAGCTTGTAAGCGGAACATGGTGAAAATATAGCAAAATATAGGAGACACGAATATATAGTGAGAATATGGTGAATGTCAGAAACAGGAAACGTGGCAACTGATACCTATCCTGTGGGGAATTATTAATAATTAAAGTTAATTCAAGATGGTAAATGAATAAGGTCGCAGGAAATCTTGTACCTGGTACTCACTATGGGAGGATAAAGGCAAGAAAATCCTACTAATTAGTGAAAACTGAGTTTAAAATACAAGTGAAACACTAAATGGCTTCAAAATAAATGAGGTAGTCCAAAAAATGTAGTCATACCTTGCCAAGTCACTATAGAACATAAGCAATGGTACCCACTGAAATTGAATATGGTATTTACAGAATTAGCGAACTTTGTGCTCAAAAGAAAGAACGCCAATTCCCTACCTTGGGTAAATACCATCAGTCTGACCGACGAGTAGGGGTGCGAGTGTCAACTGGTGACGAGAACTATCGGCGAGGTCCCAATTCGCCAATAATAGTTCGTGCTAGAGGATCTAAAGCCCTCTTTTTCCTCCTAGAGTCGGATTGCAGGACTTGGGTGCTATTGACCCGGAGACAGACCACAGTACCAGGGTACCTATGTGATAATCTGTCAAAAGTGAGAAATATCTGGGGACAAAGATGTTAAACACGGAGGATAACACGGAAGGGGGAGACGACCAATTAAGAGTATGACTGCGGCCTACAGTCACCACGTAATCCAAAGTTGTCTCACTCTCACCATATGCTATTCCCGTAATGCACAATATACACAGCACCATATAAAATAAAAATGATTAATGTAAATAATGGAAGCAAGGGAAATGAAAGCCAAGTATGCTTACCACAATTACCAATACCTGAGTGAAGCTCCGTGGACAGGCCCCCATTTATATGTGACGGTAACGAGTTGGAAATGGTGGTCGGCAGTCTTCCAACTAGCAGGTGTCAGTGCTGGGCCACATAATAAATATTAAAAAAAAAGAAAAGAAAAAAAAAGAAAAAAAAGAATGACTGCGTGGTTGGTAATCTGTGGTAAGGTAAGAAACATAAAACACAATAATAAACAATGTATTTTAATAACAATAAAAAACAAATTGAAATAAATGCAAAATCTTGGCTTAATGGTAAAAAATGTCAAGTGGAAAAATAAATAAACATGAAAATAGATTACGTTAATGGGGGAGGAGAATTGACATACAAAGGTAAATAAAATATGAATGCTGGAATATATGCACTATCTATAAACCTCTATTTGACCACACAAGGTGAGTCACTTAGGTGTTCATAGTATGAGAGCACAAGATATTCTGGCTGGCAGAAACGCAAGGGACTCCAACAATAACTGGCGATGACTTGTGATTGGCGAGGAACCGGAGTGGTGTGTTGGTTGGCGGCCAATGAGAAAGCTGGATGGCCGCAAGTCGCTAGTTAGGCAGTTGAAGGGTTCGGCGCGTCGACCAGGTGTGCAGCAGGTGCTGGAGTGGGGGGAGGAGGGAGTTGAGGTGCGTGTGGCTGTCTTGATATATACGTTTAGCCACTACAAAACGTATCTTGCATATTGTTGAGGACGTGATGAAATACGAAAATAGCAGGCTAAATCTCTGATAAGAGATTATCGTCACAACATATATATATATATATATAGTCCTGGAGGGATCGTTCAGTCTTGAACGATTATATATACCCTAAAATACTATATGTGTGTGTCAGGAGGGCGTTGACCCTCTTACGGTTACTCAAGGTCGCCCAGTACGAGGGAGGGTGGGGGACCCCACCTCTACTCAGACTAACCTGTTTTTTTTGTTACACCCGACCCATAGAGGGAATGAGGAGGGGTGTGGCTGGCTCTCACCCGTGTTTAGTATACAATAAATTCATTTTTTTTTACTTAAATATACTGTCATACTACTACTGTATAAATGAACATATCCATACCGCTATATACAACAGTTATCTCCAGTTTCCACCGTTTTCTCGACCACTACTACTCCCCCCCCCAGATGACCTAATATGGAGTGGCACTATGTGGCTCCCCGCTTCTGATTTCCTTATCTGATTTCCATACATGGAGTGGTATGGGAAGGCTCGGATTCCCCTACTGACGTACCATCTCGTTTACTGTTTTGGGTACTATTGTAGATTAGGAGAGGGCACTTTAAATTAACCGTTTTCTTGATGTTGGGAAACCTTAGGAGAACGGGCTCACTGTAAGTCAAGCAGACGCTCTCGCCTCTATATCTTAACAATAATAACATTAAAAAAACTTGTATTATAAATATAATGTAACACATTAGAACAAGAATCTGGTGATTGCTGAGAACTTTGTCACAATAAACATAATAGTAATTTTAATACAGATGGTGAAGGGAAGAACATAATGATCGCATCTGGTCAGCTCAACATGGGCGGCCTTGGATGGTGTTGCATACCTCACTTGGCAGGGACAGTAAGCTGTGACCTGCTTTGGGATATAACATGACACACCATTCTCTTGTGCTTACCTATCTCTGCCCTATTAATAATTATTCAATTTAACAATGTAAGTTGTAGGGATTAACATGGGTAGAACCTAATTTAACCTAACCTAGCCATAACCAAGCTATGGATAGGGAGTAGATAATAGCACTAAGTGCGTAGTTGTTCTGAAGTGATTACCTGAAGGATACAAACACCCTGAGGACATGTTACCCTAGTGTTACCTATAGGTAAGTATGACTCTTCATGAAGGCTGAGTAACGTTACTGTGAGATTATCCCTTTTGAGGTGAATAGGTTACAAGTATCTATTGGCCAGATGGGCTCTTCGTAGTGCTCAAAGTAATAATTGAACAGCACCACGGGACCAGAGGTGACCTCAATAATAATACATGTGACCTCAGTCAGGTAGGACTGAACTAGCATCAACAAATGCTGAGGGCAGATTATACTTTAATGACTGACCAGGGATGCATAGAGCAACATGCAGGAGTCCAGATCCTTGGCACTCCTTATCCACTGAGTCGTGGAGCTTCTGGTACCACTGATGGTGGTAATTGTGGTGTCTGTGTATAGCTGAGATAGTCTTGGTAGTAAGGTTGATGTAAAGTCATTCCTGGTTACTGACTTTAATACTTAAAAGACGATTACATGATAGAGTAGCTCCCAAGCTTGGCAGGCGTCCTGTGCGCTGTTTACCTTCTCTAGTGGCGTCCAGCCGCCGCACATAGAAAACGGATGGTACCATTTTCTGTGAACATGACATCCCTCCTTTTCTTTAAAAGAATGAATACAGGATGTCTACCATGCTTGTAGCACAAAGCAAAGTTATTGACACAAAGTAAGTTATTAACATATCAAGAGATATTGCATACATTTAACATTAATTAAGCACACAAAGAATTTAAACAATCTTTACCACAAAGGATTTCAATGTTAAAAATACATATGCAATGTTAAACAAACATGAAAGAAACTGTAATACAAAGTTACAAAAATATTGAATGAGAGATCTGCATTATTCAAACAATATTAAATTTAGTTTAGCATAACAAGTAAATACTTTGCATTACTTATGAACACAATTAATCATCATATCGTGTAGGGCGTTTAACATGTCGTTTTAGACGAGAGTCCTTGAGTACAAGAATATCCCTCGATGAATTGTTTATCGAGTTATAACTCATTTTTTCTTTTTCTTACACGACTTTGCACTTCATCATTTCTACACTAGTTGGAATCACTTTGAATAAGCCATATTACGTGTTATACTATGATCTCTATTACTCGCTGTTACCATAGTTCCTTTTACACTAATCACTTTATATGGTTTTGTATCATACGCATATCTAGCTTTCCCTCTTTTTTTCTTTTTAACGAGAACAGTATCTCCAACCTTTATGAATTGTTCCTTTGCACGTTGATCATGAGCATTTTCATTTTGCCCTTGGCTAGTGCATCCTTCTGAGCGAGACGTTTATCCGTTACCTTGGCTGGTATGACAGGTAGTGCGATTCTCATAGGACGTCCAAATAAAAGTTCGCCAGGCGACTTGCCCAGTGTTCCATGCGGTGTTGCACGGTAGTTCCTGAGAAAAGCATACATAGCTTGTTTCCAGGATCGTCCTTCGGCATGAGCACAGCGTACAGCTTTCATGAGAGGTTGCATGAATCTCTCTACTTCACCATTTGCTTGAGGATGTAGTGGCATCACACGGCGGTGTTTGAATCCGATATGCTCAGCAAAGTTGACAAAGTCTTGTCCATTAAATGGCGGTCCATTGTCCGTCTTGACAACTTCAGGAATGCCAAAGTTTGAAAAGATCTTGTCGAGTTTCGGGATGACAGCCTTTGCAGATGTGGAAGTGATGATTTCTACTTCTGGATAACGTGAGTGATCATCAATGACTACCATCAAGTACTCTCCAGTTGGTAGCGGTCCACAGAAATCCATCGATACTTCCATCCATGGTGCAGCAGGTAGTGGTGAAGGTTGTAGAGGTGTTGGTCTTGAAGTATCCACTGCAGCTTGGCAAGGGACACAGGCATCATGCATTCCTTAGCTTGACGATCAATGCCAGGAACCCACACCTTTTCTCGTAGCAGCTGTTTGGTCCTTACAAGACCTTGGTGTCCTTGATGTGCAGCTTCAGAACCACGTTGCTGGAGAACAGCGTGAATAACGATACGAGTACCTCGCCAGCACGGTTGTCGCGTTGTTTGCGTAACACTATATAATTCTGTCT
The DNA here is from genome assembly GCA_020271785.1 of Procambarus virginalis. Taxonomy (NCBI): domain Eukaryota; kingdom Metazoa; phylum Arthropoda; class Malacostraca; order Decapoda; family Cambaridae; genus Procambarus; species Procambarus virginalis. The sequence goes on along the minus strand of WNGS01107008.1, from coordinate 1,173 downwards.
GGATGCGTTCAAGTTCTTTGAATCATCTTGGTCAACTCCTGAGGGGTGGATGCGTGGAAACTTTTTCTTAGTCATGCATCCACTGTTGCTTGCAGAGTTCGGTCCTCTAGGGTTGCAGTAGGATTTCATCAGAGTGAGAGCCTTAGGGACTGCATCACAGGTTACAGAGTTGTAAATTCCGCGGCAACTTGCTGATGCTTAGTGATGGTGAAACTGTTGGCATGAATTCGACTGATGTATTCAGCGGGATTGCCTGCATCCTGCTTGTATTTCACCGTAAAGTTGTATGGTTGCAGACGAAGAGCCTATCTCTCCATCGAGCTGGTGGTTTGGACTTTGGATTATTGAAGAAGGTCTCCAACGGTTTGTGGTCAGTGACTATCGTGTAGAGGGTGCACCAAGCAGATACACATTAAGTGTTCACAGCCCCATACAAGAGCAGAGCTCCTTCTCTGTGCTGACGTTGCTCAACATCTGTGAGAGAACGGCTGGTAGGCAATTACTACTCTTGAATCGGTTGACCAGGTTTGTGTTGGGCTAACACAGCACCTAAACCAAAGGACTAGCATACCACCGATTAACTCAGTGTCCATTGATGGATAAAGTATGCAGCAGTCACATTCTCTACTAGTGCAACTTTCACAGCTCAAATGCATTTGCTCGACATCCGCTCCAGTACCACAGGTGCATTTTTCTTCAGGAGCTCAGGTAGAGGCTTCGTAATGGTAGCAAAATCTGGAATGAAGCTAGAACAGTAGTTTGGCCATTCCCAGAAAACTATGTACTTCAGTGGATGTTGAAGGAGGTGCAGCATTCTTGATACCTGCAACTTTCTTAGGATCTGGAGACAGACCTTTGTCACTAAGTACTGTCCAAAGAATTCAATTTTATGTTTATTGAACTCACACTTTGCTCCGCTTAGCGTCAAATTCTTTTCTTGTAAGCGTTGCAAGGTTGCACGAAGAGCTGTGTCGTGTTCAGCTTTGGTACGGCCATAACAATGATGTGATCAGACGTGTTGTCAGCATTAGGTATCTCTTGCAATACCTGGCTGATGATGTGCTGGAATCTTCAGCAGCACTGTTAATACCAAAATTCAGGCGCTTGTACCTATACAGACCTCGATGTGTCGTAAACGTTTTGATGAATCGACTCTCATCATCAAGTCATCGC
>WNGS01106993.1:9841-21540 GCA_020271785.1 Procambarus virginalis | reverse complement strand
AGTGGGACCAAGCCAACGCTCCCAGTTAGGACTCGGGGGTAAGGTATTCGCAAGGGCGACACAGTTAGCATTGCCGCATTCTTATCCTTCGACCAGTGCTACAGGTGAATTAGTTAAGCAAATACTACCAGAATACCTAAGGAATTCCATTGTGATTCGTGATCCCAAATTTGTGGGAAAGCTGGTCGGGTGTGGACCACACTCGCCAATTCACCACACCCGACCAACTGTCCAAACGACGGTAAACAGGCCAAGTGGGATAGCCCCATAGTGGAGAACTTCGCCAAAGATCATTGCGGGACGTAGCTTCTCAGAAGGACAGAGCGCGTCTCCTAGCTGTGCAAGCCCCCCATGCTGGGGACTTCCTGTTGGCAGTCCCCTAATTCCCGCCTTGGGCACCCGCCTGAATCATCGGGCCCTAAGTAGTGGTGTTGCTGTGCGCCTTGCCGCCCCTATCTCCACCGAGTCCAACGGTGTATTGCGGCCAGGCACGGGCAGAACAATACAGCAGCCATGGTCTCATCTTGTGTAAGACACAGGGAAAGATTGCTAGACACGAGGCAGTCAATGACATCATCAAGAGAAGTTTGGCTACAGCTGGGTGTCCAGCACAAAGGGAACCCCAGTTGTGCAGACCTGACAACAGCCAAAAACGCCCAGATGGAGTTACCCTACAGCCATGGAGGGAAGGTAACCAGGTCGTATGGGATTACACCTGTGCATCTACATTGGCTGATACCTATTTACGTTACAGCTCACCGGAGGGAGGTGGGGCAGCCACCTTCAGGGAGACCCAGAAAAATCCACAAGTACAGAGACCTAGAAACGTTTTTACAGGTTCGTGCCGATAGGCTCAGAGACTCTGGGCGCCTGTGGTAAATGTGCTCTCAAGTTTTTAAAGGAGGTTGGTGAGGAACTCATTGGGAAAACTAGAGACCCACGAGCAGCCAGTTTCCTGGTCCAGCGCCTCAGTGTCGCAGTGCAGAGGGGAAATGCGTGCTGTAACCTGGGTACGCACCCAACCTCCGAGGAGCTGGACGAGGTCTTTCAACGCTGATTGTTTTAATTGTTATATATTTGTGTGTGTGGTTGTGTGTTCTCTGTAACTGTAGCATTGCAATAAAATAAGATAAAACAAAACATACAAAAAATAATAGGGGTGGTAGGAGAAGAAAAGAATTAAGTATTCGGTGAGAATCCACAAGATCTTCTCTGAAAACTCTTTGTTTTCTTCTTCGAGGATGTGGGTCCCTGCAATTGCACAGAGGTGGTACCCCTAATATAGATATATATATATATATATATATATATATATATATAGATAATATATATATTAGAGAATATATATCGATCTATACACTATCTCTCTAGCTATCTATATATCTATAGATATATCTATCTATCTATCTCTATATCTCTATATCCTCTATATATATATAGACATATTGTTGTACCTAGTAGCCAGACCGTCGTACTCGGCCTACTATGCAAGACCCAATTTGCCTAATAAGCTAAGTTTTCCTGAATTTATATATTTCTTCGTTTTTTTATATGAAATGTTAAATCATTTCCCATTTCATTATGTGTATGTTTATTTGTAAATTATACAATATATATATATATATATATATATATATATATATATAATATATATATATATATATATATCCAACTATAGAACACTTTCCCACCAGTAGACTCGAACCGAAGCCTTCCAGCCACCGGCATGACAGGTAACGCCTTAACCCACTGCACACGCTCAGACCCTTCCAAGAGCACCAGAGCAAGTGAGGGGTCAATTTACGTTTTTTCATCAAGTCCCCTGTTGAAATATGGGAAGACACTGTGTCTATGCAATGCCCAACTTGCCTAAACAACTATAGAAAGTGTTCTATAGTTGAATAACTACTCTTGCGTGTTTAGGCAAGTTGGGCATTGCATAGACACAGTGTCTTCCATATTTCAAAAGGGACTTGATGAAAAACGTAAATTTGACCCCTCACTTGCTCTGGTGCTCATGGAAGGGTCTGAGCATGGTGCAGTGGGTTAAGGCGTTACCTGTCATGCCGGTGGCTGGAAGGCTTCTGTGCTGGCTAGGTTTCGAGTCTCCTGGGGGGAAAGTGTTCTATAGTTGAATAACTACTCTTGCGTGTTTAGGCAAGTTGGGCATTGCATAGACACAGTGTCTTCCCATATTTCAACAGGGACTTGATGAAAAACGTAAATTTGACCCCTCACTTGCTCTGGTGCTCTTGGAAGGGTCTGAGCGTGGTGCAGTGGGTTAAGGCGTTACCTGTCATGCCGGTGCTGGAAGGCTTCTGTGCTGGCTAGGGTTCGAGTCTCCTGGTGGGAAAGTGTTCTGTAGTTGAATAACTACTCTTGCGTGTTTAGGCAAGTTGGGCATTGCATAGACACAGTGTCTTCTCATATTTCAACAGGGACTTGATGAAAAAACGTAAATTTGACCCCTCACTTGCTCTGGTGCTCTTGGAAGGGTCTAAGCATGGTGCAGTGGGTTAAGGCGTTACCTGTCATGCCGGTGGCTGGAAGGCTTCTGTTCTGTCTAGGGTTCGAGTCTCCTGGTGGGAAAGTGTTCTATAGTTGAATAACTACTCTTGCGTGTTTAGGCAAGTTGGGCATATATATATATATATATATATATATATATATATATATATATATATATATATATATATATATATATATATATATTTATATATTTTGTCGGGTGTCTCTCTCTCTTGCCAGTTACCACCAAGTATTAGTAGTGATAAACGTTACTTACTGTAGCCCCCACGGGTCTACACTCGATCCTCATGGTGCCTCTGTTCACCAGGAGAGTCTATCAGTCTGTCTCCGGCTGGCCTCGTAGCCTAAAGACGAGTGAGAACACGATCACTTCTCTTGATCATGTGCCTGCCCCGACAGAGGGCTCTACCGCTCACTATAGGTCGCCAACTGGTGTTTACCATGTCCAGTAACACCTCAGTGGAATATTAGTAATATAGTAGTGGCCCCAGGGAATACTAATCAGTTTGGTAACAGGTAAGTATATGTTGAAATCACTCACTCCTAGATAGTCTCAACAGCAACAAGGTAATGGAGGATTGACACAAACACGGCGGTGGTTTTGTAGTTTACTTAAAAGATCAAAGAATCATAACTCTGCATCAACAACATGGCAAAGGAATAAATGAGCAGCCTTCTCTCCGCCTCTTCACAATTCTGGAACACTCCGGGAATGGCAACGCTCCCAGTTGACGTGCGCTCCCACGCTACACATGCAGTGTTATCGAACGTTTGGTAACTCGCGAGATGCCATGCCCAATCACAATTCTCACTGTTCCTCACACTGCTCACTTTCTCACTATACCTACACTATTTGCGTGAGGCGCCTATTATTCCCTCGTATTCACAGTATATCACAACACTGGCATAATCACAGTTAACCACTAGACATATGAATATATTATTTAATAACTCCAGTATATATAGTTCACTTCATAAATATTTATAATAACGAGGTAACTCTAGGCACACAGCCTCATGCTATTAAATTGTATATTTATATATATAACCTCTGGCACGAACTTATAATATAAATGACATGTAAATATAAATGTCCTCGTCACAGTAATCTCTTCATCAAACCACAGGTGCAATCACACACCATACATATATATCTCGTGAGAGCTCTATAGCATCTCCTTTCACAACTGTGTCTTACTAGGAACATAGACGTTGGTGAGCTCTGCTTACGACATAGAAGATACTGTGGCTAATCACTAACTAAAGGGGAATGGGAGGGAAAACTGAATTACTTACTTCCACCATAAATGATGTGGACTCGTCCTCTGTTGAGGGTTGAATTGAAGCTCCTGGTCCCGGCTCACGACTTGCTGTAGGGAACACCCCCACATACACTGATGCTCTTCCCAGGACCTCAACCAACACCCAAAAAGCGCGTCTTCTCCGTACTGCTTCTCTCTGCAGGCTCCGTGCTCCTCCACAACCTCTTGAAGGGTTGGAGTCGGTCTCCCGGCTGTCGCCTCCTCCTCCTCACAACTACGTCTGCAGTCCATACTTCCGGCTGCAGTCGTTTGTATTCCCAGCAAGTTTGTTCCTCTTCTTCCTCACGATGAACTGGCCCAGCCACTACGTCATCATCTGACTGGTGAAACTGTACAGTCGTCCCTGACGTCACGGCCCAGACTTCATTCTTGCTAAGCACCTGTCACTGGAGCACTTGTTGCTCGTTTCCCGTCAATTCCGTCTTCTGCCCGCCTCACAGAGTTCAGGAAGACCTCACAGGATGCTCGCAGACAATTTGTGATGCATATATTCACCGGAGAGGGGCGAATACTGTCAGACTGACAGGACCCCCCTATCGCACGTTCGCCCTTGACCACGTGTTGTATCTAACTCCTGGTGCCACGAGGGCGCACGGCCCGGACCTACCTCAACTCGTGACGTCACACTTGCCAGGGGCGTTTCTCATTGTCTCCCTGTACCACGTCACCGTTCTTGGCCAATCTGGTGGCACTTGCGTCATAAAATTTTGGCGCGAAAACGAAGGAGTCGGCGCCATCTTGGCGTCCAATGGGCCTAAGCCACTGCCCAAAACACTCTTCTTTAGTTAATTTCTCTCGTATGCAAGAAGACCTCATGCTCCCGTATAAGTCAAAATTTTTCTCTGGAAGGTAGAGAACGTTCGGGTAAAATAGATATGACTCTTACAGCTGGCGTGGGAGAAATATAGTTGGGGGGGGGGGGAACACCGTCACAAAAAATATATATACATATATAGTGACGGTAACGAGTTGGAAATGGTGGTCGGCAGTCTTCCAACTAGCAGGTGTCAGTGCTGGTTGGAATTTTAAATACATATATAAAATATAAGTACATATAATATATATGTAAATATAAATACATATATAAAATATAAATTAAATACATATATAAAATTTATATAAAATATATAAATATAAAATATAAAATTCCAGTGCTGGTTGGAATTTTATATACATATAAAATATAAAAAAAAAAGAAAAGGAAAAAAAAAGAGAAAAAAAAAGAATGACTGCGTGATTGGTAATCTGTGGTAAGGTCAGAAACATAAACACAATAATAAACAATGGATTTTAATAACAATAAAAACACACAATTGAAACAAATGCAAAATCTTGGCTTAATGGTAAAAAATGTCAAGTGGAAAAATAAATAAACATGAAAATAGATTACGTTAATGGGGAGGAGAATTGACATACAAAGTAAATAAAATATGAATGCTGGAATATATGCACTAACTATAAACCTCTATTTGACCACACAAGGTGAGTCACTTAGGTGTTCATAGTCTGAGAGCACACGATATTCTGGCTGGCAGAAACGCAAGGGACTCCAACAATAACTGGCGAGGACTTGTGATTGGCGAGGAACGGAGTGGTGTGTTGGTTGGCGGCCAATGAGGAAGCTGGATGGCCGCAAGTCGCTAGTTAGGCAGTTGAAGGGTTCGGCGCGTCGACCAGGTGTGTACAGCAGGTGCTGGAGTGGGGGGGAGGAGGGAGTTGCTGGTACGTGTGGCTATCTTATATATACGTTTAGCCACTACAAAACGTATCTTGTATATTGATGAGGACGGGATGAGATACAGAAATAGCAGGCTAAATCTCTGATAAGAGATTATCGTCACAACTCTCCCCCGAAGCCTGCTGTTTCGGGTGAATCATGTCCACTGGAGGTAGAGTGGGAGGTGGAGCTGCCTCTACCTCATGCACTCTGGAGAGGGCGTCAGCGATGATGTTATCAGGCCCCTTGATGTAGCAGATCTTTAAATTGAAGCCTTGAAGATATAAAGCCCATCGCAGCAGACGTTGGTTATTAAATTGGGCTTGATGTAAGAATCTCAGAGGGTTGTGGTCCGAATAGATGGTAGTGGACCTAGCACCGTGCAGATATGGTGCAAAGTGTTGTAAGCTCAGGACGATGGACAGGAGTTCCTTCTCTATAGTACTGTAGTTCTTCTGATGAGGCTTCAACTTGCAACTGTAGTAGCTGACAGGTAGAACCTCCTCGCCTCGCTGCTGCATTAAGACACTTCCGATGCCGGTACCACTGGCGTCGACATGGAGATGAAAGGCTTCTTGATATCTGGTGAGGCGAGAATGGGATTAGAACAGAGGAGGAATTTGAGTTGTTCGAATGCAACGGTTTGCTCTCTGGTCCAATTATACCGTTGCTTGGGACTGGTTAAGGTGATTAATGGGGTTGCAACAGTGCTAAAATTCTTCACAAACCTACGGTAATAGGAAGCAAGACCAAGGAAGCGCAGGAGCTGCTTCCTGGTAGTAGGCTGTGGATACTGTTGGATTGCTTGAATGTGAATGTTTAACGGAGCCAGGCTGCCACTCCCTATAACATGACCCAGGTACCGCACTTTACCTTTCGCGAAGGTGGACTTGCCCAGATTGATGGTGAGGCCGGCTTTCAGGAGCTTGTAGAACAATCGTTGTAGCTGGAGCAGGTGTTCGCTCCAGGTGTTGGATGCTACCACGATGTCGTCCAAATAGGCGTAGGTGTTTGTCCAAGCCCTGGATGACGCGGTTGACAGCTCTCTGAAAGGTGGCTGGGGCATTGCAGAGTCCAAAGGGAAGGCGATTGTACCTGTAGAGACCAAACGGGGTTATAAAGGCGGACAGTACCTTAGCTCGCTCCGTTAAACTCACCTGGTAGTAGCCCTTTAGTAGGTCTACCTGAGACAGGTAGCGGGCATTACCAATGGCATCCAAAATGTCGTCTACCCTGGGTATTGGGTAGGCGTCCTTCACTGTGACCTGGTTCAACTTCCTATAATCCGTACACAGACGGATTTTGCCGTGAGGTTTGGGTACCAGGATGCATGGTGAGGCCCAGGGGGACTCACAGGGGGTAGCCAGTCCATGGTCCAAGAGATACTGTACCTCAGCCCGCATGACTTCCGTTTTGCTCGGGCTGATTCGGTAGAATGGTTGGCGAATCGGCTGGGTGTCAGGTAGCAGTTGGATGTCGTGCTGAGTTACAGTACACTCTTGGGGGTCATCTCGAAACAACTCTTGATATTCTCTGACGAGTTTGATTAGTGGAGCACTATTATCGTCCTGAAAATGATGTTGAAGGTTAGTAAGGATTTCCGAGTTAGAGAGCGCTGTCTCAGTGTCAGTGCTCTCGGAAGGAGAAGCAGGGAAGGTCTCACTGTGGCTGTATGGACCTGTAAATGAGGTGAAATTGGTTAACACAGTGGGAGGAACCCCATGGTAGGGCTTGAGTAAATTAATGTGGCACAGCTGGGTCTTCCGCCGCCTATCGGGGGTCTCGAGAACGTAGTTGAAGTTGTTCCGGCACTCCTTAACACGGTAGGGTCCTGAGAACCTGTTCTGTAAAGGAGAACCTGGGATAGGGAAATAGGCAAGCACTAAGTCTCCTGGTGTAAACTTCCTTACTTTACAGTGCGGTCGTAACGAGTCTTCATCCTCTCCTGGGCTTCTCTGTAGGTTGTTGCTGGCAAAGGAATGGACCCTCTCTAGAATGTGTCGGAGATTTTGAAGATACTGGGGCACATCTGATGCTCACTGAAGGTGTCATCACGTAGAGAATCCTTGAAAGCCTTGAGAGGTGTACGGCACTTACGTCCGTAGAGCATCTCATAAGGAGATACTCCTAGTGACTCGTTGGGAAGACTTCTGAAAATACACATGATGAGATCAATTTGCCTATCCCAATCCTTTGAGGTCTCATTACAGAACTTTTTTAAGAGTGCCTTGATGGTTTGATGACTACGCTCGAGAGAACCCTGTGAAGCAGGATGATAGGGGCTGGACAGTACCTGTTTGATGTTGAACTCCTCCAGAGTCCGTTTGAAGAGATCACTGGTGAAGTTGGTACCACAGTCGCTCTGAATCTCCCTCGGAAATCCATACTGGGTGAAGATTTTCAGTAGATTCTTCACCACTGTAGCAGCTGTAATATTTTTCACTGGAACTGCTATCGGAAATCTGGTGGTAGGACACAGGATGGTTAAGATATATGCGTTGCCTGCACTGGTCCGAGGCAAAGGACCAACGCAGTCGATAATGAGCTTGTGGAACGGTTCCTCAGGCACCTGGATGGGTATCAGTGGTGCTCTGGGAATGGAAACGTTCGGTTTCCCGGCTAACTGACACACGTGGCATAATTTGACATGAGTTTTGATGTCGTTTACCATACCTGGCCAGTAGTAGTCTTGTCGAATTCCATGGTAAGTCTTGTTGAACCCATAGTGTGACAAAGCGCCGTGGGCCAGGTGTAGAATCGTGGGCCGCAGGCTGGTGGGAATCACTAGTTGTTCAACGTCTGCCCAATCGTCCTCGTCCTTCAGTTTACTGGGTCTATACCTGCGATAGAGTATTTCGTTCTCCATAAAGAACCCAGGAACACTGTCGGATTGGGTTTCAGCCTGAAAGAATAATGGTGTCAATGTAAGATCATCTCTCTGTAACTTACGGAACTCCACCGCGGTCAGGTTAGGGGGTAGTTTCGAAGGGTCCTGAGGGACAGCGGTAGCAGTAGAGTCGGCTGGCTGTGGACGTGCAGCTTGAGCACGGGTGGTCACCATAACAGGAGGAGAACCTTCATCACTCTCTTGAACCTTTACTGGAAAATGTTCAAAAATCGGGTATCCACCACAGAGTTGCTTACCTCGGATATGTCCTTGATGATCAGGTTGTTTGGTTGTTGGTCTTCTGCCAAGTCGTTGCCCAGGAGAAGTTGCACTCCAGGCATGGGAAAAGGCTTTTCCCTGACGGCGACTTGGACTTCACCGGTCACGAAGGGACAATCCAGGTAAACTCTTGCAAGGGGATAAGGAGTTGTAGCAGTAAGGTCAGTGATGAACACAGTCTCTCCTGTGTAGGCGACGTTGGGCACAGCCGATTTCAAGACGATCGATTGTAGAGCCGCTGTGTCCCGTAGGATCTTAAGTCCGAAACGTCCCTCTGAATCTGAACCGTGGGTAGAGATAGTTCCTGGATATAGATGCTTGGTAAAGAGAGAGAGATCATTAGCATGAACACCAACATTCATTACAGGCTTACCGGACTTAGGGTGAGTAGGTTTAGACTTAGGGGTTTCGACGTTACCTTTAGATTGGGACTTACCACATTTGTCAATGGTGTGTCCATATAATCGACAATACCTGCAGTACAGTTGAGAGGTACCTTGATCTGGGCTCGCTTTCTCGTAACTGTACCAAGACTTCTTGCTGGTAGGATCTGGAGTCAGCCGGTGGATGAGGCTGTAAGTGTCAGCTGACTTCGCACACTTCACTAACTCCGTCTCTTCCTTGTCTGCTAAGTATAGGCGGACAGGAGGAGGTACACGTCTCAAAAATTCTTCAACCAGTATGAGGTTGACAAGTTCTGAAAAAGTAGAGACATGTGCTGCCTCCAGCCATTTCATGAAATATCTCGTTTGGTGTTAGCAAATTCTAAGAAGGTGGTGGTACTTGCCTTGACGTAGTCACGAAACTTTCGTCGATAGCTTTCGGTGGAGAGAAGGTAGGCGTCCAACACAGCTTGTTTCAGGGTGGTGTAGTCGTTTTCCGAAGCCAAAGTGCTGAGTGTGACTGCTGCTCTACCTGTTAAATGTACTCTGAGAAGGGTAGCCCATTGGTCGTCAGGCCAATTAGTTGAACAGCAAGGGTCTCAAAAGTGGTAAAGAACACATCAACCTCCGTTTCGAGGAACGGGGGCATTAACTTACTTGCATGGGAGATATTGAAACTGGGAGGAAGACTAGCTGCCGCTTGTTGGAGTTGAGCTTGGTGTGCAGCGTCCCTCTCGAGTTCTCGGTCACGACAGTTTAGAGCTGCTTCTGCCTGTCGTTGTCGTGTTCCCGTTGTATCTCTAGTCGCTGTTGTATAAGGCCAACTCACGTTCTTGCTGTCCTTTGAGGAGTAGGCCTCCTTCCCGTTCTTCCTTTCTGAGGGCAGCTTCACGCGTCTTGTTCTTCCTTCTGAGGGCAGCTTCAGCTCTCTGCTTGCAGCTGCTTCTGTTGTTGCTGTAGCTCGATCTTGGCAAGTTCCATTTGAGCTTTATCGCTCTCAAGTCATCTTATCTGAAATATGTACTGTTCATGAGTAGAAGAATCTATAATACCTTCATCAGCAAGGTGATCCAGTAATATTATTAATGGCAAATTTTTTGGCTCCATCAGGAACTTCCAAGTGATACTCATGTGCAAGAGTTAACAAATCGACCCTCTTAGCGTGACGTAAGGTCCCTATTTCACCTTCTGGATCTGCTTGAAAGCTTGTAGCGGAACATGGTGAAATATAGCAAAACAAAGGAGACACGAATATAGTGAGAATATGGTGAATGTCAGAAACAGAAACGTGGCAACTGATACCTATCCTGTGGGGAATTATTATAATTAAAGTTAATTCAAGATGGTAAATGAATAAGGTCGCAGGAACTTGTACCTGGTACTCACTATGGGAGGATAAAGGCAAGAAAATCCTACTAATTAGTGAAAACTGAGTTTAAAATACAAGTGAAACACTAAATGGCTTCAAAATAAATGAGGTAGTCCAAAAAATGTAGTCATACCTTGCCAAGTCACTATAGAACATAAGCAATGGTACCCACTGAAATTGAATATGGTATTTACAGAATTAGCGAACTTTGTGCTCAAAAGAAAGAACGCCAATTCCCTACCTTTTGGTAAATACCATCAGTCTGACCGACGAGTAGGGGTGCGAGTGTCAACTGGTGACGAGAACTATCGGCGAGGTCCCAATTCGCCAATAATAGTTCGTGCTAGAGGATCTAAAGCCCTCTTTTTCCTCCTAGAGTCGGATTGCAGGACTTGGGTGCTATTGACCCGGAGACAGACCACAGTACCAGGGTACCTATGTGATAATCTGTCAAAAGTGAGAAATATCTGGGACAAAGATGTTAACACGGAGGATAACACGGAAGGGGGAGACGACCAATTAAGAGTATGACTGCGGCCTACAGTCACCACGTATCCAAAGTTGTCTCACTCACCATATGCTATTCCCGTAATGTACAATATACACAGCACCATATAAAATAAAAGATGATTAATGTAAATAATGGAAGCAAGGGAAATGAAAGCCAAGTATGCTTACCACAATTACCAATACCTGAGTGAAGCTCGTGGACAGACCCCCATTATATGTGACGGTAACGAGTTGGGAAATGGTGGTCGGCAGTCTTCCAACTAGCAGGTGTCAGTGCTGGGCCACATATAAAATATAAAAAAAAGAAAAGGAAAAAAGAGAAAAAAAAATGACTGCGTGATTGGTAATCTGTGGTAAGGTCAGAAACTAAAACACAATAATAAACAATGGATTTTAATAACAAAAAAACACAAATGAAATAAATGCAAAATCTTGGCTTAATGGTAAAAATGTCAAGTGGAAAATAAATAAACATGAAAATAGATTACGTTAATGGGGAGGAGAATTGACATACAAAAGTAAATAAAATATGATGCTGGAATATATGCACTAACTATAAACCTCTATTTGACCACACAAGTGAGTCACTTAGTGTTCATAGTCTGAGAGCACACGATATTCTGGCTGGCAGAAACGCAAGGGACTCCAACAATAACTGGCGATGACTTGTGATGGCGAGGAACCGGAGTGGTGTGTTGGTTGG